>JACEIK010000796.1:163700-182458 GCA_018107945.1 Datura stramonium
AGGTGATGGATGGATACCACGAGTCATGGTATCCATCAACGACCCATTAGTCCGCCAATATAGATTTTTAAGGGTTTTTCATTAAGGGAATTTTCGTCATTCCTACGCTTTAAGGTCCTAAACTTCGTCGTTTTAAGTTACTTTTTTAATGTATTAAGATACGTTAAGCCCTTCTAGCCTATTTATTCTTATGCATGCAAAGTTAGAAAATTTAGAAGGTGATCAAGCTTGTCTTCAATGTTTTCCTTCATCAATTTCCATCGGGCTTTCAAGGAGTGGTGAGATTTGATTTTCCCCAGGTATGTAGGGTTATGAATGGGTGAATCCTTTCACACCCATGCCCAATCTCTTTCAATTTATGAAAAATTTCTATCAAAAAATCTGTGGGTTTTTTACCTAATGCATGAAATTCAATTTCTCTACATGGGCTTGATCTAATTGAATTATAAGTTATGGGTAAATTTTATGTGGTTTTTCATTAAAAATCATTTTTCAAGTTAATAAACCAATTTCTCATTTATGAAAAGTTCATGAAAGTCAAAAGTTTATGATGAATGTTCATGTATTATGAATTATTGATGATGAAAAGCATGTTTTCAAGTTACCCATGTTTATAAGCATGTTTTCGAATGAATTGAGTATTGTCAAGCATGTTAATGTATTGGGCAAGGCCCATATGTTCAAGGATGATGTATGATTTATGAAATAGATCTCATGATATGTCGATTTATAATGTTGGCCGACTGAAGGGCCTTTTATTCTTGACTAATCATGTTTTAATGGGGATCAATGAATGATAAATGTTTATTTAGCCATGAATCTTCATGAATGATGTTATTAATTTATACATGAGCCTAATGTGCATGTTTTTGGGAGCCTTGTCTAGCACCTAGAAGCCCGACGTTCAAAGGACTACTCCCGTATCTCATAGCCACATGCTACCGTGGGTTTATAATGGTACATTACACTAATAATGATCCCCTCTTTCGTGATATCACATAATGCACGTCTTTCGCCTGGCAAGCTAGAGGCGACTCTGCTCACTTGAGTGAGATAGTTGGGGCATCATGTAAGGCTCTTCCATGATGGTGTCGGTTATGACATGTCCTCCCATTTTTTCGCATGTTTTATGCATTTTTATGTTTACATAATTGGCTCAAGTGATGATATGATAAAGTTCCTCTTATGATTATGATAATATATGGTTTACGAATGATTTGAAAACCTTGAGCCTTATGTTATCTTATGATATTTATGATACGAGCATGATGTCCTTCGCTTATGTTCATTTATGAGCTATTATGTATTATTTTTGAAATCTCCATTTTAGTTATCTTGCATACTCGGTATATTCCACGTACTGACTGCATACTCTATGATGTATCATTTTATGATACAGGATCCGATCTTCAAATCTAGCATCGTAATTAGCTTTTTATGGAGTTTCGCATCGAGCTTGTTGGTGAGTCCTCATTCTCCGAGGACTATTTGATTCACACATTGATGTTTTCTTTTCATTTCAGTTGTCGGGTTAGTTTTCGAATGTTGTGTCATCAACTCATTTGTTACAGTAGAGGCTTTCAGACTATATGCAATACTCCGTTGTTATGTATTTAGTTTGTACCGATTATCATGCTATGCTATGTTATGTTCATGCTTCCAATACATTGATATATTAAGTATTACATTTTGATGATATGAAGTTATATGAATGTCCATGCCATGGGTCGACTTGGAGTCTCTCAGGGCTCCTTGTCCAGTGTTACAGTCCGGGCCTACATTTGGGTCGTGACAACTTCCCAACCAGAAAATTAGGAAAATATTAATCACATTCATAACCAAGTGTGTTTTCCTTTAGAGCCATAGTTCCAGTACTGCATCTCGTCGTTTCCATACATACAAAGAGCTAGAAAGTCCTTACCTGGGGCTAAAACTCGAGAGCGGTTGCGCTGGGCATGCAACTCGTAGATTCCTATGTGCAACACGTAGGTTTGGCGCAGATGTTGACCAGAATACCTACATGAAAACTTTCCAAAAATCATGAATTTGCACCTCATCTGTGAAATGCAAATTCCAACATGCAGCATGAAGGTCCAACGCAAGTCCTCCGGCAAATCACTAAAGCTCTTGTGCATAATTTATCCTGAACACATGCAACCGCAGGAATCGACTTGTTCCACACATGTCTTTATTGACCCAAGGAGTTCTCTCACCCATTCTTCACTTATTTAGTCAACCTTGTGTATCAAGGATAATGTATTATTTTTATTGAGGGTGAAGTCTATCTAACCTACCGTTAGTGATACATGATTTGGCTCTATGACGGATTGAGTTATGTCAATCTTAAGGGTAAATCATCATTGCTTGCAAATGCAAGATCAGTTTTACACTTCAATTTTCTTACTACCCGTGAATAGCAATTACCTTTGTAGGTAGTAGCTAGCAAATAAACTCCGAGGGTTTTCTTTATACCACGGTTCTCTCCTAAGGAGCAAAATTTTTTAATCTTAATTTTTGTATCAAATAGGGTGACATTTTCCTATGATGATTAAGAGGCACTTTCTTAAAGGAAAATGCCAAGTTTTAGTGTCATTTTGAGTCCTTGTGCACTTATTTTGGGAGGCATCACCAAATAATCTTCTTTGGAAAAGAATTTTTTTTAAAGAGAGTGGGGTAATTGAACTTTAAAAATCATTTTCTTGTCATGATGCCTACGTTCTTTCTTTGGCTTTTTGATTCACAAATATGTTGTGTGGAACTCAAAATAGAGTTTCAAAAGTCATACTTTTCAATTTATTTTGAGAATAACTAGACTTCTTGAAATTGTGATGTCCTGTGTGGTAAGGTTATCATTTGATTCTTGTGTATGCATATCATTTAGAACTTGCTCCGGATGTGATTCAAGGAAAAATCCTAGATTTGGTTGAGCTTGCAAAATGACCTTAGGCCCTTCTCAGATAGTCACTTCATCGAAAACAAGACCCTCCTTCAACAACGATCCTAGTTAATTAATTTTTTAGCCTTAAACCTTTTTCTTGGACACCAATACAAGACTTAAAACTTTTTAAAATCCTCTACTTTAGAACCCCTTCCTCCCTAATTCCTAGTGATGAAAGAAAAATGGGGGCTTAAAGCCCAACATTTGGGGGAGAAGGAGAAAATGAAATATTGATGTAGGCAAGAGCCTAAGTTTGGGGATGTGCACAAAAGGGAAAAGAGGAATGAGCTTCAATGCAAGGTAGCACCGTTGCTTAATGTAAACAAATAAAATGGCTAGTTGAAAACCCTTGATCAAAATAAGAAAGAAAAGAATTGAGTGGTGCTATCTCTTATATAGAGGAGGCTTAATGTAGAAATCTAAGGTGTTTAAAATTGTGTCTCTTTGGGAAGATTGGGATTGTGCAAAGGAGAGATGAGGTGATGTTGACTCAATATTGTAAGCAGGATGTTGATTTGTGTTGCAAAAGTGTTAGGAGGTTCTAGTTACTTGAACTTAATGATATCCTATCCTTGCCCCTAGCCTGCATTATGACCCACAAGTCTTTAGTAATTCAAAGCTTGGCGACGCTACATAAGTGGTGAGTTACATGAAGGACAAACCTATGGATCAATGTGTGTGCACTTGAATATCTTTGAGTAAGAGAGTATTTCTAGATCATATTATAATCCCTATTGTGTTAATTTCATGATTGTGAGTGGGATTCTCTTTGTTTTGTGAGTGGCTTTACATCCTTGGAGTAAATGTGAAAGTTTTGATCTCAATTGAGACGTATGAATGCAACCAAGTATGTAGTGAGCTTTTGGGAAAACCTAGAAGATTGGATGTCAATGATTTGAGATGCTTGTTTATTTTTGATTGAAATGAAAAATGCCCCTAATTTAATTGAAATAATGATGATAATATTTATCGAGTACTTGTGGCGGTACCAATTGAAATTTGTGGACCTTTTTGAGTCTTAGTTATCCTGTGTGTAGTCCTAGTGATGTGATAAGCTTAAGTCAATTCCATTTGTGAATGAATGCCTTAGTTGAGCACAAACAATAGTTCAAGTTTGGGGTTTTGATGAATTGGTAATTTACCAACTCATTTGGCTCTTAAGCATGAGTTATTGCTTTGTTTTAACACAATATAGAAAGGTTGTATGCCTTTTCTCTTCCTTTGTATAGGCATTTGATTGAAACTAAGAAGATAAAGAAATTAAATTGAAAATAATCTACTGAAAGAAAAATATGGACATGTGTGTCATACATCTGCATCTGCATTTAGCAGCTGCCATGCAGGAGGATTTAGAAATTTGCTGGAACATGACATGCGTGCCATAGATTGGTATCTGCAGACCGCATATGTCAACTTGGATAACTTAGAAGGAGCACTGCTTAGGCCTGAAGAGGCATCTGCATGCCGTAGATTGGCACCTAAAAACATAGGTGCCAGCGCAAGTGACCTGCGTCACTGTTGAAGGGCAAAATAATCCATAAAGGCACATACGTACCTAAGAAGTTTCCAACGGCACTTTTGAATAGTTGTGCATAGAATATATGTTGATTTTTACCTTAATTTTAAATATCATCATAGAGAAGACATTGTAATAAAGAGAGAGTACAATAGAGATAATATTATAGAGAGTGATAGAGATAGTACATTTTCTGAACTTCTTCTTCATTCTCTTTGGGAAAAACACCATTGTTAAAAGCTAAAAAGCTGAGAATTGATTTTATTTGTTGATGAAGAATGAAATTGATATTTTTTTCCTTGGTATGATTTCTCTTTCCTTAATTATGAGTTGTTAAATTCCCTTCTAGAGGTGTGCGTTGATGATGGGTGTTTAGATCCAAGTGGGTATTGATTAATTGATTTTAGATTTGAGTAGCAAGTGTGAATCTATTAATTTTTTTCAAGTTTTAATTTAATAATTATTGATTGCAAACATTATTGATCTCTCTAACTTTGCTTTTACTTGAAACAAGAAAGTGAAGTTGGGTAAGACTTCAATAGTGAGGAATTGAAGTTTTTAAACTATGAGTTGGAGCTAGAAATAGTTTACACCGAAATTCAAGCTCCATTAAAGGGTTAGAGCTAGAAATAGTCTAGACCCTTCCTCAAGCATTATTTGATTGTGTAGTAGATTGTGGCTTTAGGGTTTGAGAAAATCCAAAGTAAACACATTCTTTTGGTTGAGAAACTTAGAATGCAGACCAAAGCCAATTCTATCCACGCACTAATTGAATATAAGGCTTGTAGTCAATACCTACCAAATTGATACCATCAAATGTACACCCCATGTTTCTTATCTTGCTATCAACAATTGTTACTCCCATTAAATTTTACATTTGAAGTTTCTCAACCTATTTCCCAAAATTTTAGTTTATTGTTTAGATAGAATGCATGCTTGTGTGAATTAATTTATGGCATTTGGTGAATCTAACCTCCAATCCTTATGGATTCGACCCCAACTTTTTGTTGGTTTACTTGTTTTGCGAGGACTGTAGCCACCTCCCTAACGGGAGAGTTGATTTGGAAGTTATCACAAGGGAATAGTCACTTGTATTCAAATGAATATCCTTCCAGCCCCTAGTCCTATGTTACAAGCTTTTAAAGCCTTTTAAGATCCTCATTCACGTAAATAGTGGTGACTTAATAAAAGGGCAACTCTATGGCATAACGCTTACTATACTTCACCTTCTTTGATAGTGTGAGTGCTTTTGTTCTATCATCCCATATGTTTAACTGACTATGATTGAGTGTGAGGACTTTTTTTGTTGTAATGGAACACAAGTTGCATGATACTAGCACAATAGAAATTTTAAATTGTAGTACTTGTGCATATATGTAATCTAGAAATAGTTAATCACCATCTAAGGCCTACAGTTCATAAAGCAATGATTTGATAACTGACCACTCTTACTTTGTTTTGGAGAGAGGGGAGAAATGGATTGTTTGCGCATGTTGTAAATTCGCAAGTTGAACCAACTATAGTGACTGCCACTTTGTTGTTAGAATTAGATGTATTTAGTTTTAGTTGCATGAGGGCAAGAAAAAGTTTAAGTTGACGTGTTGATTTCACGACCCGAGTTGGGACCCCCGATCGAGACACGAGACCTAGAATCATGAATGGACGATGGCACATACATATATGATTAAGAGAATTACTAAGAGGAAAATAAAGCATGAACATGACGTAAGCGAAAGTCTGCATAGCATATCAACATAAAGGTAAACACGAACCAACATTGCTGAAACTTCTATACAAGTTCTCTAAAAAGCCTCTAAACATGTAATGAGTTGATGTGATTAACACCCCCAACTAGCTCCCTAAGTCTGAAACTAAAAACCATGCACAAAAGAGACATAATAAAAAATGATTTCCTCGGATCATGAGGACTCCCAAAAATTAGGATAGAGTTGGATTGAGCAGGAGCTAGCTAACGTTAGAGTTGAGACTGGTCACCTAAATCTATATCATGAAATGATATAGCATAGAGTATACAGTCAGTACTTTGAATGTACTGAGTATTTAAGGTAAGTAAATATGCTATCAAAAACAATGAAGAGATCATGAATGTACAATAGTATAAAACATAAGATGTTGGTCATAATCTGAACATAATGGCTCAAAGCTTCCAAGACTATAACATAAATATGAATATGACTATTTTAACAAATAACACCTCGTAGATCATGTGTTGAGCCAAAATACCATAAGTCATAATATCATATGGCATGAACATAATAATATATAGAAATTAAGGAACTATGGGAGATTCATATAACCAACATATCCCACGTGAGCATACATGGAGCCTGACCTGTATAACACTAGTCGGTAGGGTGTTCGTACCTTGCCACGGGTAGAACCATAAAAAGGCATGATATCACTCATAAGTAGCTGACTCGGGCATGGGCGACACTCTCATAGAGGACCCCTTCATGGTTACGTTGGAATGTAATTCTAAGACCCGGGGTTTATCAGAACCCCTGGCCTACTCGGTGCTAAATACTACTCAAAAAATACATATATGTTGCTCCTATCATAATCATGAAACATGGGTTTACAGGTCTAGTTTAAATCATGAAATTCATAACATGTAAATATACGTGAGCTAGCTATGGAAATACTTCCGAAGATAGTCTATGATATATAGACTTGAATTTCGTGAAAATCATGCATAATGGGATAAAATACCATATATTGTAAATCCTAGATTAATGAGGAATTCTAGTAGAAAACATGCCTCAAAATCATAATTCATAGCTTGAGTCCTTAAAGACTTGAAATCATAAGAGGATCTAAGACTTTTTATTCAATTTGTGTCAAACCCTAGAAGTTCATAAATTCATGCTTGAGACTTGAAATTTATAGATTCGTGAGGGATATAATAAGGGAAATGTAATCATAACCATAGAAACATCAATTGATTTTCATGGAGACTAATTTCATGGAAGAACATGAAAGAATTCGTCCCTAATAAGTTTGGCCCTAGATTTTCGAAAATTAGGAATGGGAGGTGGGGCTCATGATTTCAACTTGGAAAGGGCATGAGGGTGGAAGAAACCCCTCATTCATAGCCCTACATACCTGGGTAATTGACTCCTAGACATGCCTTTATAAGCCCAAGAAGATATGATGAAGAACCCTAGCTTTGATCCTGAGAGGAAATTCCAACTATGGCTCTTTGAAGGGAAAGAATAATTTAGCTAAGTTAAACCCCTTTAATATTACTCTTAGGAAGCCTAAAACGACATCATTTAAGAGTTAAAAACGTAGGAGTTTACAAAAATTCCCCTGGACTGCAGAAATTTTAAACCAACTGGCAGAAACAATGACCCAAACAATGGATCGTGGTCCCACGCAACGAACCATTAGTCTGTCTGTTGTTTACCATTCTTCCTCTAAAATTCTTTGAATCTGCTTCAATGAAACCAAATAACAACCCATTCACTTAAACAAAGGTCCGTAGAATCCCTTTGTGGTTTCTAGGCCATCTTTTGGAAATTTACTTGAATTGATCCAATGGCCACATACAATGACCCGTAGGATGGAAGGACGAGTCATCCTTTGACTCGTTGAATGGCCCTGGTGCCATTTTCTACTATTTTCTTCTATAAGTCTCGAGTCAATCTAAGGGACTTTTCAGGGCTAATACTCCCCTTAGGAACATTCGTCCTCGAATGTGGGCTAACTAAGTTGGAAGATTAGGAAAAGAACTACAATCCCAAAATTGAACAACCATAGATTAAAACTAACAAAGTGACAGACTCCGGACCGAGATACGTGACTGATTTGAATTCTTGAAACAAACATGCTATGACATGAAAGAGACTTGGAGACATGAACATAATATGAAAAAAATTATAGTACTAAGGAGGAAACTGGTACCTCATGATGGAACTGAGCTAGAAGGGAAAAGATACGGGTATCTAACCATCATATTTGTTTCGGCTTTCCATGTAGCTTCCTGAACAAGATGATTTCTCCACAAAACATTCATGAAAGCCACCTTCTAGTTTCGCAACTTCTAAATCTGACAATCAAGGATCTCAACTGGAACTTCCTTATAAGTAAGGTTGTCCTTTAGACCAATGTTCTCTACCGAAACAACTAAGGTTGTGTCACCAATGCACTTCCTCAATAGAGATACATGGAAAACTAGGTGCACCAAAGCTAACTCTGTTTGTAGCTCCAACTAATATGCCACCTTGCCAACTTGCCTCAGAATCCTATAAGGACCAACATATCGGGGACTAAGCTTTCCTTTCTACCGAATGTCATAACTCCCTTCATAGAAGACACCATCTGAAACATCCAATCATCAACCTTAAGCTCAAGCTCTCTCCTCCTAACATTCACATAAGATTTCTGATGACCCTGAGCTATTTTCAGCCTCTCTCTAATAAGCTAAACATTTTTGATAGCCTCGTGAACCAAATCTAGCCCTATCGACGTAGCCTCACCTACCTCAAATCATCCAATAGGTGACCTACACCTCCGCCCATAAAGAGCCTCAAACGTAGAAATTTGGATGCTAGAATGATAATTGTTATTATAGGAAAACTCAATAAAAGGCAAGTAATCATCCCAAATACACTTGACATCAATCACACACTCTCTCAACATGTCCTTAAGAGTCTGAATAGTCCACTCGGCCTGACCATCTATCTGGAGGTGAAAAGTTTTGCTAAGATTTACCTGAGTCTAAGGCCCCTCTGAAACGACCTCCAAAACCTAGAGATGGACTGAGTACCCCTATCTGAGATGATGGAAAAAGGAACTCCATGCAACTTAAACAATTCCGAATGTAGAGTACAGCATAATCCTTGGCCGAATCTATGGATTTGATCAATAGAAAATGGGCTGATTTGGTCAATATTTCCATAATAACCCATATAGAGTCATATTATCGGTGTGTATGAGGAAAACCTTTAATGAATTCCCTATTGATCTCTTCCCACTTCCAAGTAGGAATGCTAATATCCTGAATCATACCTCCAGGCCTCTGATTCTCAACCTTCACCTGTTGGCAATTCGAACACTTAGCCACAAAGTCTGTTGTGTCCTTCTTCATGCCATTCCACTAATAGACTTCCCATAGATCAAGATACAAATTGGTGGCACCAAGATGGATAGAGTACCAAAATACATGATCCTTACTCAACATCCACTCTCTCAAGTCTTCCACAGTCAGAACACATAATTGGCCTTGATATCGGAGTACACCATCTCCCCCTTGAGAGAAAATCTCCACTTTCTGATTTCGGAAAGAATATTTTAGCTTCAGTAAGATAGGATCCTCATGTTTTCTTGCTTTAACCTCCATCACCAATTAAGATTCCGACCCATTCTGAACAATAACACAACCATCAAACGATTCTATAATACAAACCCCTATGTGAGCTAGCCTATGGACCTCCTTCACCAACTCATTTCACCCATTTTCGACATGATACACACTCTCTATGGGAAGCCTACTAAGAGCATCTACCACTGTATTGGCCTTTCCCAGATGATAAAAAACACTCATGTCATAGTCCTTGAGAAGCTATAACTATCTCTTTTGATGCAAATTTAGGTCCTTCTGAGTAAGCACACACTGTAGCCTCTTGTGATCTGCGAACACATCCACATGCACCCCATATAAATAGTGCCTCCAAATCTTCAAGGAAAACACCATAGCTGCCAAGTCTAGGTCATGCGTCGGATAATTCTTCTCATGAGTCTTAAGTTGTCTAGAGGCATATGTCATGACCTTACCATGCTACATTAACAAACAACAAGACCAACCCTAAAAACATCACAATACACAACGAAGCCATATGTGCCCTCCGATAGGGTCAATATAGGGGATGAAGTGAGTCGAATCTTTAACTCATGAAAACTCTTGTCACAAGTATCCGACCACTATAATTTGACCTTCTTCTGGTTAAACTTACTCAATGGTTCTGCAATGGATGAAAAATCCCTCTACAAACCTCATGTAACAGCCAACTAAACCCAAAAAGATCCTAATATCTGTAGGAGTGACAGGTCTTGGCAATTTCTTCACCACTTAAATTTTTTGAGAATCCACTTGCACACCCTCACTAGACACCACATGACCCAAGAATTCTATTGAGTTCAGCCTAAACTCACACATGTTGAATTTAGCTAATAACTGGCTATCCTTGAGAGTCTACAACACAGTCCTCTAGTAAGCAGCACGATCCTCCTCGCTCTGAGAGTATATGAGGATATCATCTATGAAGACAATCACGAACATGTCCAAATACTTCTTGAAAATCATGTTTGTCATGGTCATAAAAACTACAGCAACATTCATTAGTCCAAAAGACATAACTACAAATTCATAATGACCATACCGAGTCTTGAAGGTTGTCTTCCAAATGTCACTCTCCCTAACTGTCATGCCCCGCCTTGGGAGGCATGACTGGAACCCCTTGTGCCCTTACTATGATCTGAACTACTGAGCTGACTGAGCCTAAGCACCTCTAGTGTAGCGCTGGCTCTAACTCTGGAATAAAGAAAACAACGGGATATATAACGGCTGTAAATACATCCCCCGACCAACAAGGCCTACAGCCACCTGTGAAAGTAAACAGCTAACCAGAGACAAACGAATATAGGGAGTCCTATGTCGGCCGACAAGGCCACCATGATATCTAGTTATAGCTGAAAAATGAAATAAGGTGCTAAACTGAACTATGACCGACAAGGTCATCAATCAACAACTAAACAAGACCCCCAAACGACCAATATCAACTAAACACAGGGAATAATACAATCTGCAAGCCTCTATGAGTAATAAGATTGTCGGGACAAGGCCCCGTCCTACCCATACTGTACAACAAAAGGAAGTAAACCTCTATCACTCAAGCTTCAGAAGATAGGATCTGAAGGCTCTGTATTGCTGACTGGAACTACGAGGGATCCACTCCTCGTCTGAGTGTACCTGCAGGCAAGTAATGCAGCGCCCAAAAGGAGGGCGTCAGTACCACAGGTACTGAGTATATAAAGCAATAACTATAAAAGACTGAAAGTAAGAAGTAGAACTTACAATATCTGAAGTAAGGAGAACGAACTGAAACTGACTGAAATAATGGAATCAAAGCAAGGTATAACCATAATGAGAAGAGTAGGAGTCATACTTGACAACGAGGTGCCCTACCGTCTAACTATCAATAACTAAAGCAAGGTACATGAACCTTACCTGGCCCCCATAAGCCGGAAGGTGATATCAGCACAAAACAACCTACTTGGGTCCCCATTAGCCCGAGTGAGTACATCTCAATCTATATACCCCTATCCAGGTCATACCTCATCACCTACTAGCTATGAGCATCCTACTGGCCCCTGGGTATGCAACTGGGCCCAGGGGCCCCTTACTATAGTTGTGCCTGAGTCTAAAGAACTCCTGAAATCTACACCGCGGGCGCAAGCGCTCGGCAGTGGTGTGTACAGGCCAACCACAGAAAAATATGAGGAGCTGGCTCCCCATCTTCGTCTCTTGCAGACGGCATGCCACTCCGTAGAGCGATGTATCCTCGCCCTCTGGCGGATGAGTCGACACAACTATTAACTCTGGGGCGGTCACGGAAGCTATATTGGTAATCCATCCCAAAACAATACAAATACAAGTCTCAACTGATAACAACAACTATACATAATAACATACTGAACATGATATAATATTCCTGAAAGACTTTACTGGGATTCATATTGGATTACTATACTGAAGAAACTAACTTGCTGAAAGGGAATGCCTTAAGATACCTCGTTCACTATTTACCGATTAACTGGCGAGGTTCAACTGGTATTCAGCTGTTCTTCCCAACTGTAATCACATTAACGGAAGAATAGGGCTAACTTCATTACTATATTGGAAGAAAACTATAACTTATATGTATATATACTGACTATTCTTCAACTTATCGAAAGATGATCAAAAACTCATAATTTCTCGGGAATCTAGAAGGGAGAAATACTTACATTAAGCTTGGGATTGTATTGACACTTGTTTGGAGCAATTCCAAGCACTTCGGCTCGGCGTGACGACGATTCGCCGGGCAAATTTCACGAAACTAACTCCATAGAAATGCTCCCTGCAACCTTATACTTTGATAACCGAAGTTAATTTGGATTTGGACAGCGTTTGACGGCGTAATCCGAAGAAAATTATATAAACCCTTCGTCCTTCCTCTATTCTGATCGTGAGATATTTGGAAAATGACATAAATTTTAAGGGTGAGGCCTATATATACTTGATGCCGGATGCAGGGCAATGTGGCATGTTGGCCAACATGCCATTTTGGCTCCGTGCCACATTGGCTAACGCGGGGTAGAGGCTCTGTGCCACTTTTCCCCTCTTGCAACTCGATTCGTCCTCCTTTCACGACATCCCAACTTGGCACTCGTTCGGCTTTTCCCTGGGCCCTTTCCTTGCACGTATGGCACTCTAAAACTCTCAACCAACATGCGAATAGGCCAACCAAATGCTAGAAACTTACGGGGTGTAACATCCTCCCCCCTTAAGAACATTCCTCCTTGAATGTTAGCTTCTGTTTGCAAGAACTTTAACTTGCAATTACTTATTCTGGAAAAATTTCGGTAGAGTCTCCCCTGTAATATGGACTATCCAAAAACCTTGAAATGAAGAAAAGTCCAATACAGGTACTCGACACAATACTATGGAGTTCATTTCACAATAGACTGAAGTCAACTACTCCACATATACATATATATAATGCAATTTATGAAACAACAATAACGACATACCTACAATCTTATTACGTCAAAAATAACTAAGGATATCTGGCTTTCGTATCGTCTTCTGCCTCCCAATTCATCTCCTCTCGGTTCTTATTTTGCCATAATACTTTAACAGAAGCAACATCTTTAGTTCTTAATAGGTGGATCTGCCGATCTAGTATGGCTACTGGAGCTTCTTCATAAGCTAACTCCTCTGTGACTTGGACATCTTGGACTGGAATAATTCGGGAGGGATCTCCTATACACTTCTCAGCATTGATATGTGAAAATCGGGTGAACGGATTCTAATTCTGAAGGTAAATCCAATTTATAAGCCACCTGATCTATTCTTCAGCGAATCTTATAAGGCCCAATAAATCTTGGGCTGAGCTTGCCTTTCTTGCCAAATCTCATCTCACCCTTCATCAGTGAAATTTTCAGGAATACCCAGTCACCCAAATTAAATTCTAAGTTTCTTCGCCGCATATCAACATAAGATTTATGGTGGCTCTGAGCAGTTAGCAAACGTTCCCTGCTAAGCTTTACTTTCTCTTCTGACTAATGAATAATATCTAGCCCAATTAATGCTGACTCTCCTACCTCAAACCAACCAGCTGGAGATCTGCACTTCCGCCCATACAACGCTTCATAAGGCGCCATCTGAATTGCTGAGTGATAATTGTTATTATAGGAAAATTCAATAAGCGGTAGATGTTCATCCCAACTTCCTCCAAAATCTAGCACACATGCTCGTAACATATCCTCAAGCGTATGGATGGTACGTTCTGCCTGCCCGTCTGTCTGAGGATGGAAGGTTGTGCTCAGGTTAACCTGCTCCCCAGGCCCCTTTGAAAAGATGGCCAGTGCCCCTCTGTCGGAGATAATTGACAACGGAACACGATGCAATCTGACTATTTCTTTAATATACAACTCAGCATAATCTTCGGCTAAAAAGGTAGCCCTTACTGGTAGAAAGTGAGCTGATTTTGTCAACCTGTCGACAATTACCCATATCGAATCATATTTACGCCTGGTATGACGTAAACCTACTACAAAATCCATATTAACTGCCTCCCATTTCCATAAAGGAACTGCTATATCCTGTGCCAGTCCACCTGGTTTCTGATGTTCAATCTTTCACCTGTTGGCAATTGGGACACTGAGCTACAAATTCTGCTATTCCCTTTTTCATTCCCAACCACCAGTAAATCTCTTTTACATCATGGTACATCTTTGTTCAACCTGGATGGAGAGAGTAACGGGCATAGTGTACCTCGCCCATAATTTGCTGGCAAATCCCTGTAACGTCTGGAACACAGAGGCGATCCCTATATCTCAAAACTGCACCCTCAGTAACCTGGAAATCTGTCACTTCCCCTCACTGGACCCTATTTATGAGCTCAAAAAGGGTAGGATCTTCATACTTCCGTTCTTTCACTTCCACAACCAATGATGACACTGCGGTATTCTGGATTACCGCTCCATTGTCTCCTAATTCTACTATACGAACAGCTAAACTGGCTAGCAGATGCAATTCTCGGGCCAATTCCTACAGCTCTGGCTGTAAATATGCCAAGATTCCCATGAAATTATGGCTGAGGGCATCTGCTACAACATTGGCCCTTCCTGGGAGATATAAAATATTCACATAATAATCCTTTAACAACTCCAACTAGTGACGCTGCCGCAAATTTAACTCTTTTTGGGTGAAGATGTACTGCAAACTTTTGTGATCAGTGAAGATATCTACGTGGACGCCATACAAGTAATTTCTCCATATTTTCAAGGAATGAATCACCGCGGCTAACTCCAGGTCATGGGTAGGGTAGTTCTTCTCATGCTTCCTCAGCTGCTTGGAAGCATAGGCAATCACCTTACCATGCTGAATCAAAAAAGATCCTACCCCAACACCAGAAGCATCACAATAGACTGCATAACCCTCTGTTGCTTCTGGCAATGCTAGCACTGGTGTTGATGTCAATCTGTCTTTCAGTTCCTGAAAGCTCTGCTCACATGCGTCAGTCCAATGGAATTTTGCTGCCTTTTGCGTCAATTATGTTAAAGGTGCCGCTAAAGTGGAAAATCCTTCCATGAACCTCCTGTAATACCTGGCTAACCACAGGAAATTGCATACCTCGGTCGGAGTGGTAGGTCTAGGCCATGTTTTCACTGCCTCTATCTTCTGCGTATCTACTTGTATAACAGCATCTGACACGATATGGCCCAGGAAGGCTACTGAATTAAACCAAAATTCACATTTAGAAAATTTTCATATAGCTGGCGATCTCTGAGAATATGGATCACTGTCCATAGATGATCCTGGTGGTCTGCCTCTGAACGGGAATACACTAGAATATCATCAATAAATACTATCACGAACAAGTCCAGGTATGGTCTGAAAATATTGTTCATCAGGTCCATAAACACTGCTGGGGAATTTGTCAGTTCGAAGGACAGGACTAGAAATTCAAAGTGGCCATATCTGATCCTGAAGGCAGTCTTTGGAATATCTCGTTCACGAACCCGAACCTTATGATATCCTGATCTTAAGTCAATCTTTGAGAAATACCTCGCTCCCTATAGCTGATCAAACAAATCGTCTATTCTAGGAAGCGTGTACTTATTCTTGATGGTGACTTTATTCAGTTTCCGATAGTCTATACACATACGGAGGGATCCATCCTTCTTCCTCACAAACAAAACTAGCGCACCCCATGGTGAGGTACTCGGCCTGATAAAGCCCTTATCTAGCAAATCCTTCAATTGTTCCTTTAATTCTCTGAGTTCAGTAGGAGCCATCCGATAAGGGGGATTAGATATAGGCTGAGTGCCTAGTAAGAGATCAATTGCAAAATCAATTTCCCTTTCTGGGGGAATACCAGGAAGCTCATCTTGGAATACATCAGGAAATTCATTAACCACTAGAATAGACTGAAGGGTAAGAGGCTCTGCCCGAACATCCTGAACTCTGATAATATGATAAATACATCCTTTTGCTATCAATTTTCTCGCCCGAAGATAGGAAATAAACCTACCTTCTGGTGTGGCTGTACTACCTTTCCACTCCCGTACTTCCTCCCTTGGAAAGTGTAACCGTACAGTCTTGGTCCAACATTCGACATTGGCATAACATGGATCTAGCCAATCCATACCCATAATAGCGTCAAAATCAACCATTTCTAGTTCTATCAAATCTGTTGTAGTTTGACGACTGACAACCTCTACTGTACACCCCTGATAGACCCTTCTGGATATGATAGAGTCAATGGGCGTAGACACTGAGAAAGGTTGCCAAAGCAATTTCGGCATAATGCTAAACTTCCGAGCCACTAGCGGTGTAACATAGGACATGGTGGATCCCAGATCTATCAACACATAAGCAGGATGAGAGAAAATATTCAGCATACCTATCACGACATCTAGTGATGACTCTGACTCTGTCGCCCCGGTAATGCATAAGTATGGTCTGGGCCCACACCTGAACTGGAGGCCCCTGATCTGCCTCGGCCTCTACCTGCTGAAACTGAGGGCCTACGCCCTACCGGGGATGCTGGCGCTCGTGATCCTGTCGATGACCTATCCTGTCGATCCCGGTCACCCTGACCTTTAGCTGGACAAGTCCTCATCTGATCACCCTCCTGTCCACAAATGTAACATCCTGTGGAGCCATATCTGCACGCTCCAGAGTGCCGTCAACTGCAAATAGGGCAAAGTGGTATTGTAAACACACTCTGCTCCGCTCTCCTCTACTATTGTGAACCTACTGCTTGGGAACCTTCATCGGGCTCTGGCTTCCCTCGACGACTAGACTTGCTCCTCTGCCGTTGTGGTGGAGGCAGGGGTCTAGGTAGCCTTTCTGATAACCGTGGCCTAGGTCCTCCCTGGGACTCCTCCTGTAATTCACTCAGCCTATCCCTGGGCCGTTGCTCCTGACTTGTCCTCCTTATCTCCCGTTGCCGTTGTCTGATACCCTCAATATTCTGAGCAAAAGCCTGTACACGGGCAATATCCATATCCTCTTGCAGTGTGGCTATAATGCATGTCTCAACATATTCTGGGTTCAGCCCCATAATAAAATGGTGTACCCTGGATGGCATTGTATCCACAAAGGCTGGCGCATATTGAGCCAATGAATCAAATCGTATGGCATATTCTCGAACACTCATCGATCCCTGCTCCAGGTGTAGGAATTGATCAACTTGGGCCTGTCGAATCTCCCGCGGTAGATAATGATCATGAAAAGCCACTGAAGAGCTGGACCGGGTCGGAGGGGAAGCATCTCTCCCTCGGGACCTCTCCCAACTCTCATACCACAGTACAACGATGTCCCGTAGCCGGAATACCGCCAACTCAACTGACTCTATGGGTGTAGCATGCATCACCCTGAAAATCCTCTACATCTGGTCTAAGAAGTCCTGAGGGTCCTCTGTCCGATCTGTCCCTGTGAATTGCGGAGGACTTAGTGCTAGAAACTCTCGGACCCTCGAACTACTAGGCCCTCCTAAAGATTCTACAATTGTAGGTGGCGTTTACTGGCGCTAAGAAGCCATCATCTATTCTAGCATAACCACCACGCTCCTGACCTCTTGGTCGGATGGTACGGTTATAGAAATTGATGGAGGTGGTGCCGTCACACCGGCTATCCCAAGCGGCTCCTGACGTAATGGAGACTACTGAGAAGGTCGAGATGATGCCTTCGGATTGTCCTCTATTTGGGCCAATTCTGCCCGAGACTGAGGCATCCAGTTGGTTGATCTTGGGTAGAATTGCATGGCCAAGTGATACGCAAATGCTTCATTTCTACTTGTTTACTTATTGTTATGTGTACATTCTCATGTGATTTTTAGTTAAATGTGAATTTATACTAACCAACATGATAAGTGTTGTCTTGCAGGAAAAGGAAATTTTGGAAGCTAATATATATGTTGGTGAAGAGCGGGAATGGACTTGGAAACAAGGAGTGGAAGTTGGCAAGGGAGAGCAGCAAAAATAAGGGCTCCGCAATGGCGACATGTCACGCTACCATCGCGGAGGCATTCTGCCTCGGATGAATTAATTATGTCAAAATCCAGTGGAGGTTCGCGTTACCTCCGTGGCACAGAGGCAGTGCTCCGCAATGCACTCTGTGTCATGTTGAGTGTAATTACCTGGAACCTCAAGTTCCAGTGAAGGTGGGGGATAGCACGGTGGCATGGAGGAAAGGCTCCACGATGCAAGTCATGTCACGTTGAGGTGCAATTACACGGGAGCCGTTTTCTAGTGAGGGTCTGCGATACCCCCTCGGAACGGAGGGAGTGCTCCGCGATACACTCCGTGCCACGTTGCTTTTTATTCCGGTAAAAATTCTCAATAGTATAAATAGCACACTTAGGTTTTATTGTAAACATTCTGACTTGGTTGAGCAAGAATGTGGGTTACAGGTAGTTGAGAGGACGAAAATTCTAGGGTTATTCTCTTCCTCTTTCTCTTTAATTTCAATTGCTTGTATGAATTCTACTTATTTGAAGATGTTTAATC
>JACEIK010000796.1:190786-215045 GCA_018107945.1 Datura stramonium
TGTAATTAGCTGATTGAAGAGTCTGTGAATATGTCTTGAGTTGAGCATGTGCAATGAGTGTGAGGTGAGGTTTCGACTATTCCATGCTATTGTGAAGTGTGTAGAACTTGCCTGGTGTGTGTACTAAACGAAATGAAGGATGTGGATTGTAGGAAAGGATGTAGGCATTTTTTTTAATAAATCGAAAGTTCTCCCTTATCATACCTACCTTGAATGTACATCCTAGTTAGCCCCATTGAGCCTTTAGCCTATTTTGTTCTTTGAAGAGGTACAAACCGAGCTTAATCCCCCCTTTTCATTAGCCGTGAATTTGAACAAAATTCTTAAGCGCTTAAGAAAAACAAATTTCCCACAGTGTAAAGGAGTGAGAAGTGTGAAATGGAAGGGAAGCGGAAGTTGTGAAAGCTAAAGAAAAGGTCAAAGGTGCACTTGTTGAAATTGATTAATTAATAGTAGAGAGTAAGAAAATCTATGAATGAGGAAAAAAAATAAAGATGCATAACTACACTTTGCTAGTAAGTCGAGGGTGCTTAAAGAAATGGGAACAAAAAACAAAAAAGAAATTTCAAGAATGAGGGGATGGAGGAAGAAACAATGCCCGTAATGAAGGTGGGATGTATTGAAAAGCGCTTAGGGAAACTAGTTGCTATTATTTGTTAGCCCAGTATTTACTAGTTCCTTAGCTTACACTACAACCCATTAAGTCCTACGTGATCTTACATCACGCGTCCTTATATGAGTGAAGTAAAACACTAGAGGCAAGCTTATGGTTCATGACATTATGCATGTGAATTCCTTGGGAGAGAGAGCGAAATTGTATTCATTACCCATACATGTAGTGCTTTGGAAATCGTATGATGGCAAATGGGATAATTCACCTGTGTTGTGAGGGCACATTCTTGACGAGAGATCAAATTTCGTGTCGGATGTCTTGATCAGTTGATTTGCATGAGTTTTCCAAGATCAAGAATTGATTCTATAGCTTAGGAGGTCTTAATGTGGTGGACTTCATTGTATTGATGAGACCATGCATGTTTTCTTGATGATTTGCTATCTTAAATAATCGGTATAGCCGTAGCTTGAATGGTCGAGCCAAATTAGCTATGCGTGGGTGTCAATTGCGTGAGATGTGAGTGTACTGTTCGAGGACGAATAAGGTTTTAAGTATGGGGTAAGTGATATTGGGCAGAATTGCATGCCCAAGTGACACGCAAATGCTTCATTTCTACTTGTTTACCTATTGTTATGTGTACATTCTCAGGTGATTTTTAGTTAAATGTGAATTTATACTAACCAACATGATTAGTGTTGTCTTGCAGGAAAAAGAAAATTTTGGAAGCTAATATATATGTTGGTGAAGAGCGGGAATGGACTTGGAAACAAGGAGTGGAAGTTGGCAAGGGAGAGAAGTAAAAATAAGGGCTTCGCGATGGCGCCGTTTCACGCTACCATCGCGGAGGCATTCTTGCTCGGATGAATTAATTATGTCAAAATCCAGTGGAGGTTCGCGTTACCTCTATGGCACGAAGGCAGCGCTCCGTGATGCACTCCATGTCACGTTGAGTGTAATTACCTGGAACCTCAAGTTCCAATGAAGGTGCGCGATAGCACCGTGGCACGGAGGCAAGGCTCCATGATGCAAGTCATGCCACGTTGAGGTGCAATTACCTGGGAGTCATTTTCCAGTGAGGGTCCGCGATACCCCCATGGCACGGAGGGAGTGCTACGCGATACACTCCGTGCCACATTGCTTGTTATTCCGGGAAAAGTTCTCAATAGTATAAATAGCACACTTAGGTTTTATTTTAAACATTCTGACTTGGTTGAGCAACGTGAGTTCTGAGGATGTTGAGAGGACGAAAATTCTAAGGTTATTATCTTCCTCTTTCTCTTTAATTTCAATATCTTGTATGAATTCTACTTATTTGAAGATGTTTAATCACAAATGAGTGGCTAATTCACTCCTTCTTTGAGGTTAAGAATAATTGTAAAGGAATGTAATTGTTGATCATTTAAGTTTTCATCTTTTCTTCAATGGTTGTTCTATCAATTCTTGTTTTTACTGCATTAATGTTTGGTCAATGTTAATGTATATCTAGAAATCCAATTTTGATTTTGAAAAGGAAAGAATTACCTGAGATGTGAATTGGTAGGATATGACTTTTCGTAGCTGTAAATTTAGAAAAGATTTACATACGAGAATAGAAATATATCTGAAAGTCTTATTAGTCAATTATGGAATCGGTTATGTATGGCTAGAGCATGGGAATTATATCACAGAAATTTAGAATAAGGAGTCTCATGATTCTTTAATTGGATGGAGTGAAAGATCCAATCCATGAAATTAATTCTTTGACTAACCTTAGATGAGAGGATTAGCTGAATTGAATTAATAAGTTACATCCTTGCATGTTTGTCTTAACCTCAGCTTGTTCATTGCTATTGTTCAGACTAAAATTATAATCATGACTTAGATTCTTATTACTTAGTAAACTTTAACTCTTAGAACATTAGTTATTTGGTTATGCATTCATAGAATGTCGTTCCACTTTGACTTAAGTTAATTAATACCGTAGTCCAGTCCCTATGGGATCGATACTTGGCAAAAATAAGCCACTTTACCACTTGTTCGACCACGTGCACTTGCGTGTAGTTTTGAACACTGGTGCCCTCTCCTGTTGCTACATCTGAGAAAATCTCATACATGCGTAGGATGTCATTTGGTCTAACATTTCTGTAAACAAAGAGTATAATAAGCTTAGGAATCAACATTATACTGTACCACTCTTAACATGACTGAAGAAGAAAGAGTAACCATCCTATAATGCCTTGCAACCTCCTATCTATAGTATGTGGTGCACAACATATCCATAGACAAAATTCTACTTAGCACGGCTTGCGAGACTCCCTAGGATACGACTTGCTCGGATACCAAGTTTTCATACCCCGCCTTAGGAGGCACTTGTTGGCACCTAGTGCCCTTACTAGGATTTGAACTACTGAGCTGACTGAGCCTAAGCACCTCTGGTGCAGGGCTGGCTCTAACTCACGGAATCAAGAAAACAACGGGCTATATAGAGGCTGTAAAAGTAGCCCCGGCCAGGCAAGGCCTATAGCCCACTTGTGGAGTAAACAGTTAACCAAAGACAAATGAATATAGGGAGTCCTATGCGGGCCAACAAGGCCACCATGATATCTAGTAATGGTTGAAAAACGAAATCGGGTGACTAAGGCGAACTATAATGAGCAAGGTCATCAATCACGACTAAACAAGGCCCCACACGGCAAATATCAACGAACCACGGGGAATAATACAATCTGCAAGCCTCTACGAGTATGGGCCGGGACAGGGCTGCCTACCCATACTGTATAACAAAAGGAAGTAAACCTCTATCACTCAAGCTAGAAAGATGATAGTGAAGGCTGCATGCAGCTAGCCCAGACTACGAGGCATCTACTCCTCGTGCGTGGTGTACCTGCAGGCAAGTAATGCAGCGCCCCAAAGGATGGCGTCAGTACCATAGGTATTGAGTATGTAAAGCAATAGCGTAAAAATAAGAAAGTAAATGAAGCCCGACAATATACGAAGTAAGGAGAACGGCGAAATTGGTAAATAATGGAATCAAAGCTAGTTATATCTATAATGAGAAGAGTAGGAGTCATACTTGACAACGAGATGCCCTACCGTCTATCTATCAGTAATGAAAGAAACGTACATACACCTTACCAGGCCCCCATAAGCCGGAAGGTGCAATCAACCACCCACTTGGGCCCCAGTGCTTAGAAGTAAGTACAATCAATATACCCCTATCCAGATCATACCACATCACCTACTAGCTATGAGCATCCTGCCGGTCCCCTGGGTATGCAACTGGGCCCGCTGGGCCCCTTACTATAGTTATGCCAAAGTCGAGAGGACACACAGAAATCTACACCCCGGGTGCAAGCGCTTGGCGGTGGTGTGTATAGGCCAACCACGACAAAATATGAGGCGGCTCCCCATCTTTATCCCTTGCAGACGGTATGACACTCATAGAGAGCGTATCCTCGCCCCTCGGCGGATGAGTGCTCTGACTATTAACCTTAGAGTCCCCCGGAAAGGTATCTGAGGTAATCCATCCCAAAACAATAAGAATAAAAGTCTCAACTGATAACAATGACTATACATAGTAACGTACTAAACATGATATAATATTCCTGAAATACTTTACTGTAATTCATATTGGATTATTATGCGAAGAAGCTAACTTTAGTGAGAGTGCCTTAACATACCTCGTTCGCTGTTCACCAGATTAGCGGCGAGGTTCATTGGTATTCAACTGTTCTTCCCAAATCCTTAATCACATTAACGGAAGAGCAGGGCTAACATTTATATATTCAGAAAACAATAACTTACATGTATATCTATCGACTATTCTTCAACTTATAGAAAGGCAGTCAAAAACTCATAATTTCTCCAAAAGTCTAGAAGGGAGAAATGCTTACTTTAGCCTAGGATTGTATTGACACTAGTTTGGAGAAATTCCAGAAACTAGCTCTGCGAGATGACGATTCTCTTAGGCGAATTTCGCGAAACTAGCCGTAGAAATGCTCCCTGCAGCCTTATACTTCAATACACGAAGTTAATTTTGAATTTGGGCGGTGTTTGATAAGTAATCTGAAGAAAATTATATAAACCCTTCCTCCTCCCTCTGTTACGATGTTGAATATTTGGAAAATGACATAAGTTTAAGGGTGAGGCCTATATATACTTGAAGCCGGATGTAGGTCAATGTGGCACATTGGCCTTTGCCGTTTAGCTCCTTGCCACTTTTCCCTATGAAATGATTTGGACTCCTTTCGCGAGATCCCAACTTGGCACTTTCGTTCATCCTTTCCAGGACCTTTCTCGCACATATGGCACTCTAAAACTCTCAACCAACATGCGAATAGGCCAATGAAACACTAGAAACTTCTGGTGTAACACTAACTCTGAAAATTTGGTGATGGCAGGATACGAGGTCTATCTTCTAAAAGCACTTACAACCTTAAAAGCTAGATAAATAGGTCATCAATGTAGGGAGGGCATACGTATTCTTGATTGTGACCTTGTTATATCGATAATTAATGCACATCCTAAGGAACATTCCTTCTTTTGAATAAAAGAACCTAAAGAATTACATTGGTACTTACTAGGCTTTGATGAAACCCTTATATAGGCTAGGAGGAATTTATATGGATTGCGTATCAGGAAGATCGATACCCAGGGTGAGATCTGCTCGCTCGAGACTCGTGGTAGATCATCTGGGAACATCTCTAAATACTCATATACAGTAGGAACTGACTAAAGTGTTGCGGTCTCAAAGATAACATTTTTAACCCCAACTAGATGGTACATACAACCCTTGGAGATCATCTTCCTAGCCTTAAGGTAGGAAACAAAGCAACCCTCTACGGGCACAACGGAACTACCCTTCCATTCTAGGACTGGTTTACCCGAAACTAAAACTCTATGGGTCTAGAATTGATCAGAGGAATAACAAGCATGCAGCAAATCATTACAAAAAATAACATTGAAATTGTTCATATCTAACTCCACTAAGTGGGTTTGGTGACTTTCTAAAGAATACGTGACAAGGTAGTTTTAAATTACATACCTTTGAGCTATAAGCTGACTCACAAATAGAAGTAGCGACTAAGAAGGGTTCTGGCAGTGTTTTGGGACTGATGTTGAAATTAAAAGCAACATAAAGGAGTCATGAAAGATAATGTATCCCACGGATCTAGAAATGCATAAAAATTAATATTGAATACTTGCAAAATACTAATGACAACATCAGGTGAGACCTCCTACTCCTATCAAGATGATAGTGCATTGAACCCGATTCTGGCGGCTGCCACCTACACTAGAATAGACGCCCTACTGAAATAAGCGAGTTGTGGGAGCTGCTGAACTGGTGCTGGTGTGAACCACCATCACCTGTCGACTTAAAAGTAATCCTTGAGAATAAATGTCCAGGGCTTACATCACCTGAAATAGGATTATGAGCCAACTAAGCATCGACGGGGTGATTTAACCCTTTGCATAGGCAGGAAAAATGCGCTCCCTTCCATGCTTTCCCTAGCTGAGCCTGATACTCTACCCCTCCTAGTCACATGCATTGTATAGAAGGAACATTGGCAGATGATGGAGCTAGAGTTGATGACCTCTTGTGAGATTGTGGGTGATCTCCTCCTCCAGCTCTACTCGAGTTTCCATAACTCTTTATCTGGCCGTCTTGGCCTCTATCTCTCTCTCTCTACTTCAGTTATACTTTCTCTATCTGGTGAGCATGTATCCTGAAGCGAGAGATGTCCATGTCAGCGATCAACATAGTGGAAGTCTGAACATATGGACAATGAATCTACTACCCCATTCACAAACTTGCTTATATGAACCCTTGGATACATTACTATCTCGTTGCATACTTGGATAACCGGGTAAACATTAAGGCATACTCCTGGACAGTCATGTTTTTCTGCTTCAAATTGATGAACTTGAATTTGCCTTAGACTCTCTCCCACTCTCAAGAAGAATCTTTCCAAAAAAGTAGTAACAAACTCATCTGACCAACGGGAAACGCACAAGCCTACTCTCCTTCCACTATCGGAACCATATATGAGAAACCCCCTTCAACTGATAGGATTCTAAGTATGCACTCACCTCTTTAGTCTGTTACACCCTACAAACTTTCATCATCTAATCAACGGTTGCATCAGTATATTGAGAGTTCTTAGTGTGGCACATGTGGAAAAAGGGTCGAAGGTGACGTGAGCGTGTCGATGAGTGAGCAGGTGGAAGGAGCTAGAGACATGGGCTCCTACGTTGTGGACCTCCATCCCATGCATGGAGTGGCGCATCATGCCCTTGTCCCTCCATGTTAGGTGATGTATCGTGGACCCCTTCCACCACCTTAATCTATATATATATATAAGTTTTTATGTTAAGTGTTTCATTTAAAACATTTTAAAAAAAGCGTAGTGGGACGTTCTCACTTGGACTTTCGCCAATGAAAGGTGTTACACCCTGTAAGTTTCTAGCGCTTAGTTTTCTATTCATGTTTGTTGGCAGTTTTAGTGCCATACATGCGAGGAAAAGACTTAGAAGGAAAGGCCAACGGGTTCCAAGTTAGATTTTCGCAAGAGGGAACCATGCGCCGAGAGGGGCAACGTGGCACAGGCACGCTCCTCCGCGATGGCCAACGTGGCACGGGTAAGCGCGATAGCCAACGTGCCACATTGCCATGCTTTGGGCTCAAAGTATATAAATGCCTCACTCTTCATTTTCATGATGTTTATAAGTTAGCGACCAGAAAATAGAGAGGACGAAGGGTTAACATAAATTTTCATTCGATTACACCGTCAAACGTTGTCCAAAGTAAAATTAACTTCGGATATCGAAGTATAAGGCTGCAGGGAGCATTTCTACGAAGTTAGTTTCATGAAATTCTCCCATAGAAATTGGCATCGTCCTTAGAGCAAAGTGATTGGAATTTTTCCAAATTAGTGTTAATACAATCTCAAGCTTAAAGTAAGAATTTCACATTCTATATTTTCGAGAAATTATGAGTTCTCGATCGTCTTTCGATAAGATGAAGAATAGTTAGTATATATACATATTAAGTATTGATTTCTTCCATCATAGTAATGAAGTTAGTTCCATTCTTTTTCATGAATGTACGAGTTGGAAAGAACAATTGAATACTACCGAACCTTGCCGAGATAATGCATTAAACCGGCCGTCAAGGTATGTAAAAGCAATCCCTTTCGGCAAGTTAGTTTCTCCGGTATAGTAAAAAAGCATAAATCGATAATGTATTTCAGAAATATTATATCATGCTTAGTATGAAATTTAGTAAAGCATGTCAGAAATTGTTATCATATTACGTATGTATCATATAGTTATTGCTATTAGTTGAGACTTGTGATTGTATTGTTTAAGCTGGATTACCTGTATGATTCTCGACCGCCCGGGAGTTAATGGGTGTGTCGACTCTTCGCGAGAGGGCAGTATACGTCGCTCTACGGAGTGGCATGTCGTCAACCAGGGGACGAAGATGGGGAGCCAGCTCCTCATATTTTGCCAAGTGGTGCTTCTCCACACCCCCCGTCGAACGCTTGCGCCCACAGGGGTGTTGATCCAGGAGTCCTTCGGACTCGAGGTGTGCGGCTGGTTAGGGGCCCGAAAGCCCAAGTTGCATACCAGGGATCAACGAGGATGCTTATAGCTACTAGTTGTTAATGGTAGCATGACTGGATAGGGGTAATGGAGTGAGATGTGTTGATTGCACCTTCGACATGGGGGCCATGTAAGGTTTATGTTATGTTGTTTTAGTTTTTGATAGATAGACAGTAGAACGCAATGTTATCAGGTATTACTCCTACTCTTGTCAGTATAGTTATGTTTAATCCTGATCCCACTATTTCAGTCAGTTTCAGTCCATTTCCTATTACTTCAGTTACTGCAAGCTTCATTATGTACTTTAAGATATTTACAGTTATTGCTTTACATACTCGGTACATGTAGTACGGCCGCTTTTAAGGCACTACATTACTTTCTGTAGGTGCACATAGACGCGGAGCAGGTCCCTCGTAGTTCGGTCGGCTGATCTGAGCCTTGAAGCTCTTTCATTCGGGCTTGAAAGACGGTACACTTCCTTTTATTGTACGAGTATGGGTGAGTGGGGCCTGTCGACCATCTTATTATTCCTAGAGGCTTGCAAATTGCATTATTTTCCTATGGTTAGATGTATCGGTAGTGTGGGGCCATATATGTGTTTCGGATTGTATGTGGTGACCGTGTAGGGCCTTGTTCAACTGTTAGTTAATGACCTTGTCGGTCACGGATCAGTTTAGCGCTGATTTCGTTTTTCAGCTATAAATAGATATCATGGTGGCCTTGTCGTACATAGGACTCCGTATACTTGGTTGCTTTTGGTTAGCTATTTACTTTTACAGGTGGCTATAGGCCTTGGCGGCCGGGGGCTGCCATTTAAAGCAGCTATATAGCCGTCGTTTCATGATTCGATTGAAGCCATCCCTACACGAAGTTCTTAGGCTCGGTTAGTTTAGCAGTCCGGGTTCTAGTAGGGGAACCGGTGCCATTCATGCCTCCCAAGGCGGGCGTGACTCAACTTGAGTATCGAGACCAGGTTGTATCAGGGGAGTTCGCAAGCCGTGCTAAGTAGAATCTAATCTATGGATGTGTTGTGCACCACATACTATAGGTAGGAGGTTGCGAGGCATGATAGGATGGTTACTCTTTCTTCCTATTAGTCGTGCTATAGAGCGTAAATTCTAGGGGTTGAGTTCCTAAGCTTATTATACTCTTTTGTTTACGAGATAGAAAATGCCGGATCGGCGACATCTTAGGACGGGCGGGAGGTGGATGCGGCGGAAGGCACCAACGGGATGCCTGTTACTCGGTCGAATCGGCTAGATTTGAGGGCAATATGGAAGCGTCATCTCGACCTTCCCAACGGTCTCCATCACATTAGGAGCCGCTTGGGATGGCACCACCTCCGGCCGGTTCATGCCTATACCACCTGACCAGGAGGTCAAGAGTGCAGTGGTTATGTTAGCGCGGATGGCTGCTGAGAACAGTCAATGCAACCTACAAGCTAACGGGCATCGGGGAGGGGCACGGTAGTTAGATATCATAGTAGCCTTGTGGCTCGCATAGGACTCATATACTTCGTTTCTTAGTTATTTGTTGCACAATTGGCTATAGGCCTTGTCGGCCGGGGGGTTGTATTCACGGCCGCTATATAGCCCGTCGTTTCACGATTCCCGAGTTAAGCTTGACCTTACACCAGAAGTTCTTAGACTCGATTAGTTTAGCAGTCAAGGTCTAGTAGGGCACCGGGGTGCCCAGTCATGCCTCCCAAGGCGGGCGTGACAAAGGTCGGAATTAAGTGATAAAATCACCTCTACACAAATTCTTGTTAGGTAATGAATCTTGGGGCTACGAAAATCATAACTATCGAGTTGTATCTTTGAAATTATCTCGGTTTAACAAAGCCCTAAGGAGCAGAAGTTTTAGAAATTATCTTTACTTAAGTATAGAATGTTTACATGTGATATTCAGTACTGTACCCTCTAATCTATAAGCATTCGTAAGGTTTTGCCGAATTGAACTTGTTGTGACTTTTGTCATTATTGCCTTGTGTGATGTTGTTGGCCAACTTTCTTGAAATGGATAGCCCAACTCTTTTGAATTATGAGCTAATACTGGTAAGGATTGCAAGTTAATAGTTAAAGCAAGATCGATTGAGTGGATTTCGACGGTGACTTATGTTAAAGCTAACATCCTTCGATAAGTTACTAATCGTATAGTTGATGCAACTCATACCTTCATAGTATTTTTGTGATTATACGTGTTATGGTTAGCTTCTAGAGTAATAGTTGTTGTTGTATAGTATCCCTTGTCGGGATTGGCTATACCCAATTTTGCCTCTCGTTAAGTGACATAGAGATTACCTGTTTATTTGTTGCCACCTAGATGGGCTAGTTATATTTTGCTGCCATACTGAGGCCACTAAAGGCTTGTGTTAGGTTGTTGAGCATGTTTTGCTAAGTGGGTAGCATAGGGAATAGCTTGGCAATATAACCTTCTATTTTTGACTCCTATATATAGTAAAGATCGCCTATAGGCTGCTAGCATACCTTGAGGCCTATAGGGCTCTCGATAATGTAGTCTTACCATTGAGTTAATGGAACCGGGGTTTCTAAAAATAGACTGGGTGGTAGGTTGCTAGAGGAACTCATATTGTCAATAAACGCGCTAGCTTCCGCGATTTACAGCTTGTCATGTAGGTCGCTCAGAAAGCTACCTAGCTTTTTAATAATCATATAGATTATATAATACCGTAAATAGATCTTATTAGCTGTCAAACATTGGTAATGCCTCTAGCTACTCATGCAAATGCCCACGTACATGTTTCCAAAGGGATAAGTTAAGTATGCACGCCTCTGGGGCTACATGTTCTCACAAGAGCTATATGACATCAGGAAGGATCAGATTAAGGGCTGTAGAGGCCATATTGGAAGTCTATCCACTTGTGGACTTCCCTTATGCCCATTGTGGAATTACGCATCATAGTAGAGTCTTGTGTGCTAGGGGTGCATTTACAAGAGCCCATAAGGCTCGAGAAATAATTCTGAGATCCCAAAAGACTCAAATATAGTTGCAGAAGCCTAGAGGCTCAGGAAACAATCTCAGAAGCCGAGTATGATTTAGTTACAGCTTACCCTGGAATACCGTAGTACCGGTAGAGGTACATAGATCGGTTACACTTGTCGGGGCTTATGGCGGGCTAGTTAGGTTATTCTAGGTTTTTGTACCTACTAGTCTTATGGGGGCTAGGTTAGGTTTTGTTTGAATATTGCTTATTTAGTTACAGTTCATATTGGTCAGAATCGTTCAAGTTAACTTCTGGCCCTTATTGCTGATTACTTCGGTTCCTTTATCACTTTCTATTAAGTTATTATTACTGCCTTACATATTAAGTACATATTATACCGGCGTAACACATGGTGCACTGCATACTTGCCTCCTTCCTCTAGAGTTTCCATATAGTAGAGGTTTTCCTATCTTTTTAAGTATAGTTACGGAAGGGCCTATCTCGTCCAATAACATATTTTCTAGAGGCTTGTAGACTATAAGTTTTGTTAGACATGCGTTGTTGTTGTGTGGGCCTATTTTTTTTGTCATTTGGCAGCCTTGTTGGCTTGTATATATGTAAATATGCGCTTATCTTTCTTTTGGTCTAATTTAGAAAGCATGGTGGTCTTGTCAACCACATAGGATGATATGGAAATTGTGAATTGTTGGATCGAGTGATTTTTGTGCAGGCGTAAGGTTGCGGCCTTATTAGCCTAGGTCTATGTTTAAACCGATATATACTTGATTGTTTTCTTGATTGTGTGTTGCTGGTATGCACCAAAAGTGTATATGTCCAACTGAGTCAACTCAAGATTCGAATGTGGCTTTCGGTGCTAGTTATGCCTCCCAAGGTGGGGCGTGACAAACTTGTCGAACAATGTCATATCTAAGGAGTCTACAAGACATTTATAGTAGAGTCTTGTTTATAAACAACTTGTGCACCACATTTTATAAGCAAGGAGCTACGAGGGCATTATATGGTTACCTCTTTCTTCTCAAATCGTGCTAATAGAGTACAGTGGTATAGGGTTGAGTCCTAAGCTTACAGTTGTTATGTATTTCTACAGAGATGTCAAGATAGACTATAGCTAGTTGAGAGTTGGTACAATGGCTGGAGAGAGGGTACAGTGGGGTGAAGCAGGTTGGCGACGACCTAGCACGGAGGAAAAAGGGAGACATCTTCTCGATCTCCCGGCATTCTCCACTACACAAGGAAACTCTAGGGCAAAAGATGTGCCAACACCGCTTCTGGTTCTTCCTACACCCTTAGAAGAGGATGTCAGGAGTGTATTATGCATGTTGGATCAGATGATGGATGCTCGGCACTAACCGGTGGCACCGGATGTTCTTAGGAGCTTACTGAGGGAGTCAAAAATTTGAGGGTTCGTGAGTTTCTTGCCTTAAGTCCTCCACAGTTTATGGGGACTGATCGTAGAGAAGCCCTCAAAACATCATAGATCAGCTGCGAGAGGATATTGAGATTAAATTGCACTCCTCATCCACAAAGTCAGGTTGAGTTAAGCGGTGCTTTAGCTAAGAGATATACTTGATTTTGTGGTACAAGAGTTGGGAAGGGTCCAGAGGCAGGGATGCACCTCCACCTACATGGCCCAGCTTCTATGAAGCCTTCATAGACCATTACTTTCTAAAGGAGATCCGATAGGCAGGTAGGCAATACTTACACGGGCAGGCGGATAATGGTTTTAGAGTACGCGTTGGTTTGATTCATTGGCCAGATATGCGCCAACATTAGTTAATAATCACGCCAGCTTGGGGTACACTGGTTTTATATTAAGAACGCTCTAAGTATAGATCTGTAATACAGCCATGTTGTGAGAAGACATGGATATCTTGCGAATTCAAGCCTTTGCCTAAAATATAGAAGAAATTAGGCGACGTGGTTTAGGGCCGAAAGGGTAGATCAGGAGTGGCATCGGAGGGCTAGACCAACTGATTTAAAGTCTGAGTTTTAGGGTGGGCATAGGCCTCGCTTTTTAGGTGGGCTACCTAGGCCCTTACCTCAATATTGGCGGGGGCAACAATCAGATCATCATGAATGATCAGATTACAGCGCGAATTCATGGGCGTTACACTCATAGTAAAGAGGGTATGACTAGATGAGTCCATGAGTGCCATTTTGTAGTACTTACATGCGGTATGGCTCCCTTTGCTTTTTATTCTTATGACGGGAGGGTCACATGATGAGGGACTATCTGACTAGAGATCGAGTGATCGGCACCGGTGGAAATGAGTCCTCAATAGGGTCTCATGCTCGGTACCTTCTGAGGTGTAGGCCCTCGGCTCCAACGAGACCGGGCGGGGTAGATTAGGAGTATCTAATTTTTGCAATGGTCCAGATCTCACTTATGCATTAGCATGGCGATAGGATTCTAAGTAGAGTAAGTCGGATGTTTTTGATAAGTATGTTGAATGTTTGCTCCCACTTGGTTTATGCTTTGATTGATCCGGAGGATAAACCTTGTGTATGTTACTCCGCTAGTGGTGCAAAAGTTTTGTATAGTAGGTGTTACTCGGCGATCATTTTCTATATCTACACCTCTTGGTGAATCTATCATTGCCAAAAGAATTTATCGGGTTGTAGTGATGATTATTGGATGCCAAACCTCCGTAGACCTAGTAGAGCTAGAAATGATTGACTTTGATGTAATTATTGGCATGGATTGGCTAGCTCCCATGTTATTCCAATATTAGTCTTTGGACAAAGGCACATGCGATTCCACTTCCCAAGGAGATAGTGTAGGAATGGAAAGCCAATACATCTACACCTTAAACAAAAGGAGGTTCATATCCTATCTCCAAGAAAGGAAGATGATTATGAAGTTATGTATTTATCGTATTGTTATAGTTCAAGATGTCCAACCAGAATGCCCGACTCTTCGGTCTATTCCGGTGGTCGGTGAGTTTCAGATGTATTTCCATATGAACTACAGTATTTCCCAGAATGAAATTGATTTTTCCATTGATCTACCACTAGATACACTTTGTCCATATCTATTCCTCCTTATAGAATCAAACCACAAGGCTAAAGGCATTGAGATCAGAAAGACTTGTTAGTTAAGGGCTTCATTAGGCCTAGTGCTTCACCATGGGGTGCACAAGTTTTATTCATGAAAATGAAAGATGGATCAATACAAATGTGTATAAATTACTGGCAATCGAATAAAGTTACTATTAATAATAGATATCCTCTTCCAAGAATAGATGATTTGTTTGATCAGCTATAAAGGGAATGAATACTTCTCAAAAATTGACTTAACGTCAAAGATTTACCACTAGGAGTACAAGTTAGAGAGAAAGATATTCCAAAGAAAGCTTTCAGAATAGATATGGCCATTTTGAGTTCTTAACTATGTCTTTCGGATTGACAAATATCATGATCATTTATAACTTTGATGAACAACATATTCAAGCCATATTTAGACCTGTTTTTGATAGTATTTATTGATAGTATTTATTGATTATATTCTGATATATTCACATTGAAGCTGAGTAAAGAGATCATTTGCGAACGAGTACTCCAAGTCCTCAAAGTTCGCAAGCTATATGCAAAGTTTTCCTAAATGTGTGTTACGGTTAAACTCTATAACCTTTTTGTGCCATATTATGCCAAACACAAGCATTTAGGTTGACTTGAAGAAGATAGAGGCTATAAAAACTTGTGAGACCAACAACTCCAACTAAGTTCCACGACTTTCTAGGGTTAGCTAGGTATTATAAGATTTGTGGAAGATTCTCTGTCCTATTAGCACCATTGACGAAAGTGACTCAAAAAGCGACAAAGTTCTAGTGAATTTGAGAGCTTGTGGTAGAGCTTCCAAAAGTTGAATGATAGACTAACATAGCATGTAACACCCCAAAAGTTCTTAAGATCGAACCAGGGGTTGAAATAAAGCGAGGAAAATGTGCGGCAAATTACGGATGACTTATCGATGACCCATGAAGTACTTCACCAGTCGTGGAGTGACTCATTAGTAGAGCTACTTTGAGGAGTCATGGTAAGGGAATTTGACCACAAATGGTAACCACGAGCCATGAAGTCACTTCACCACTAGTGAGGTGAATCGTGGTAGGGATGGTTGAAATTGGAAAGTTGATTCATTTTTGGAAGTCCATATTTGGAGTCACAAGTCGTGGTGTACCTCACGACTTGTGAAGTAGTCCGTCTGGGGTTGAATTTTTAAGTTAGGTTTTTCTGTGGTGTTGACGACGATTGGACCCCACAGCTGGGCATCCGGTACCTAACAGTCGTGATGTCCCTCATGAGGGTGACCGGCGTCCTTTTATAGCATTTTTAATGAAGATTGTTTCCACTAATTTCCTAGCTCCTAGGCCTTAAAAATTTTATTTTGGGGTTATTTTGGAGAGATTTAGGGAGTTAGCCGATTGTTTACTCTCATTTCTCTCATTCCCTTAAGTTAGCGTAGGAAGCTCAAACGGGAGATACATAGTATGATCAAGGGCTTTAGTCTTCCCCTTAGATTTCTCCAAATTGCTTTAAGGAATACTACTCCAGGTATGTGGGAATTCAACAAAATAATTTCTCTTCCCTTGTGCCCCAAATCCATCTAAGTCTATATCGATTCTAGCAATGAGGATCAAACCTAAGGTTATCTTTCAGTCGATTATGAATATTTCTTTTGAATTTTAGTCGATGAATCCTTGCAGTCTCATTACTTATTATGCATGTTTCTATTGTCTTCATGACATATTGTTTTATCCATAGTTATTATGAGTACTGTAAATTGGGTCTTGCAATTGACTAGATACAAATGTTGCTTGACTTTATTAGTTCTTGAAATTTCCATGTTATTACTATCATGTGAGTTAACAATCGGTTTTAATGCTAGTTTGAGTCTCGATCGTGAGTGGCCCTTTTAGTATCTTTAAGTATGTTAGCTTATCAATTTGGCTATAGTTAGTTGTTGAGGAGCTCAATAACACTCCTTAGACAGGTTTTGGCGCTTTCAGACAAAGTAGCTCTGGCCAGTTATAGAACATTAGTTCTAGTTATTAGGTCCTTTAGGTTCTCGGAGTTACTTCCGGATAAGTACTCGACTTAAGTCTTAGCTTTAGTTTCGAGCTATCAGCCTAGCAGTCATAGTTAGGACTTTCAGTGGTAGTAGAACTTAGCATTGAGTAGGCCGGGGTTCAGCTACCTAGATTTCCAAAACCCCATTGCTACTGTCGATTTTAGCGAATGGGCAACAGGGCGATGATCACCTGGTTCGGCTACTATGCCTAGCAGGTATAGTGGGCCTTCTTGATAGGGGTTATACATCGATCTCCATGTTTTAATTCGTGTTTACATGTCGCCTAGGCCATGTTTTGACTGCTTCTATTTTCTGGGTGTCAACCTCTCCATGTTTAATTCATGTGGTTACATGTCAGTTATAGTCGTTCACATAGTTTAGTATAGTACCTCTTGTCAGTACAGCTCAATCTCAATTTCAGCTCAGTTTAGTTACTCAGATTCTGGGACATGTGTATGACTATCAATTAGTGCTTTTACTTACACTATTAAAGATATATCATCGTACTCATCAGGTTATAGTTGGTCATTTCATGTCATCTCGGCTCAGTTATGTAGTCTTCTTATTTTGTTTACGTCTTGCATGCGCAATACATTTAAAGTACTGATGCATATTTCCATATTGTATTGTATTATGATATAGGTACAGGTTCACAGTCACAACCGCATTAGTAGTTCCCCTCTAACGATTTTCAGCAGCTCAATATTCATGAGTCCTCATCTTTTAAGGATGAGACTTTGGTTACATTTCAGTTTTAGCCTTCAGATTTTAGAGCCAGCTGGGGGCTTGTCCCAGTAACTTGTCACTTTTTAATGGGTTTTTCAGAAATAGCATTTTTCAACTTGTTTTGCAATATTTTCACAAGTTTCAGTATTTTTATCAAACATTTCTTATTTTAGAATCAAATAGTTCAACTATGATTCTAGCTTCCACTATGTTATTTTAGTTTACCAGTGCGATGTTAAGCTATGGGTTAGCTTGGGTCACTTGTGACACCAAGTACCTTGTCGCGTCCAAGGTGTAAACTCAGGTCGTGACAGACTTGGTATCAAAGCACTAGGTTATGTGTATCCTAGGATGTCTGAAAGCCACGCCGAGTAGGGTCCTTTTCATGGGTGTGAAGTGCGCCACATTTATGAGGGGGAGGCGACAAGGCGTTTTTAGGAAATTTTCCTTTTGTTCATCCTCCTTATCGTGCGTTGTGCTTAATCACAAAAGTGCCTTCCTAATTCGTGCTTTACTTATTTCAGTGATAACATGCCACAAAGAAGAGGAAACATGATTGCAAATCAACCTGCCCCACCAGCTCCAACAGCCCTTCAGGACGACCAAGTGTCTGGAAAATTTAGAGAGACATCTAGCTGTTGGCCTAGCCATACAAACCAAGTGAACCTGCAGGTGGCCCAGTAAATGTGAACGGGTCTAGAACAGCTGCCAGGGTTCGGGATTTCACCCGAATGAGCCCTTCAGCTTTTCATGGATCTAAAGTGGGAGAGGACCTGTAGGAGTTCTTGGATGAGGTGCGAAAGATCACCCAAATCACGGGTGTTAACTCTGTAGGGAGTGCTGATTTAGCCTCCAACCAATTGAAATGGGTGGCTCATATTTGGTACAACCAATAGAAGGAGGGGAGGCCAACTAAAGCAGGATCAGTAGAGTGGGACAAGTTCTCTATGGCATTTCTCAACAAATTCTTTCCACGGGAATTGAGGGAGGCCAAAGTTGCTAAATTTGTGAATTTGAGGGAGAATAATAGAATAGTGGAAGAGTATACATTAGAGCTCACTCGACTGTCGAGGTATGCTCAAGAAATGGCCGATAAGCCAAGGGCTCATATGCTCAAGTTTGTGAATAGACTTTTAGACTTGGTTCTTAAAGAATGTAGAACCTCAATGCTAATCAAAGACATTGACCTATCCATCCCCATCATTCATGCCCAATAGATAAAAGGAGAAAAGCTGAAGGATATAGAGAGGGAAAGCAACACACATCAGCCAGTGCCCTTTCTTTCCAATCCCATAAGGACAGAAAGGGTGGAGCATTAGGCTCCAAATCCTAGAGTCACGTCTCCAGTAGCCGCTCATTTCCAGCCTGCCTAATGTTTTGCAAGAATCACCCAAAGGAGTCTTGTTTGGGCAAGGAGGGTTTTTTCAGTTGTGGCAAGCTAGGCCACAGATTAAAAGATTGTCCGTCAGCAGGATGGGGAAAGGCTCAGTCCACTACCTCAGCAGCCCCAGCAGGTCTCACAACTTAGCAGGCTACTACTTCAAGTATGGATGGCGGCCAGCGCCAAAACCATTTTTATGCCTTGTATTCTCGTCAAGATCAGGAGAGCTCACCTAATATGGTCAAAGGTATGTTACATCTTTTCCATCTAGATGTATACTCCCTACTAGATCCTAGAGCCACACTTTAATTCATGACTCCTTATGTAGTTGTTCAGTACGATATCTATCCAGAAGTCCTCTCAGAATCGTTCTCAGTCTTTACTCCGATTGGTTAGTCAGTTAAAGCCAGTCGGGTATATAGAAACTGCCCAGTATCAGTGTTGAGTAATGTCATTCCAGTTGATCTAGTAGAGCTAGACATGGTCGATTTTGACCTCATTCTTGGCATGGATTAGTTTCATTCCAGTTATTCCTTAGTCGACTAAAGAACTAGAGTCGTCACGTTTCAATTTCCCAATGAGCCAATCATTGAATAGATGGGTAGTGTTTCAGTGCCTAAGGATGGTTTATTTCCCACCTTAAGCAAAGAGAATGATTTCTAAAGGATTCATCTATCACCTAGTTCGATTATGATATTCTAGCTCTGGGATCCCAACTCTTCAGTCAGTTCCAATTGTCAACAAATTCCCTAACATATTTCCTGAAGATCTTCCTGGAGTCCCTCCCAAGCAGAAAATAGACTTCGGCATAGACCTTCTTCCAGACACTCAGCCCATCTCTATCCTCCTTATAGAATGGCTCCAGCTGAGCTTAAAGAGTTGAAGGAACAGTTAAAAGACCTTCTAGATCCTCATCAGGCCCAACATCTCTCCATGGGGTGCTCCAGTGTTGTTCGTGAGAAATAAAGATGGTACACTCAAAATGTGTATCGACCACTATCAGCTGAACAAAGTTACAATCAAGAACAGGTATCCCCTACCCATGATTGACGACTTGTTCGATCAACTTCAGGGAGCTAATTCTTTTTTGAACGTAGATCTCAAATTAGTATATCATCAACTTAGGGTCAGGGAGTGTAACATATCGAAAAAAGCCTTCATAACTCGATATGATTACTATGAATTTGTTGTTATGTCTTTAGGACTGACCAACGCCCCTGTAGCTTTTATGGACCTGATGAGCAGGGTATTCAAGTTGTATCTGGACATTTTCATCATTGTGTTCATAAATGACATCTTGGTATACTCCATAAATGAATAGACCTTGCTAATCACCTGAGGATAGTGTTGCAGACTCTCAAAGATCGCCAATTGTTTGCTATATTCAGTGAGTGTGAGTTCTGGTTGAAGTCAGTAGACTTCCTTGGTAATGTTCTCTCAGGTGAGGGTATTTAGGTAGATCCTCAAAATATAGTAGTGGTAAAAGACTTGCAAAGACCCACTTCCCCAACAGATATCAGGAATTTCTTGGGCTTAGCCAGTTATTAGAGATAGTTTGTAGAGGGGTTTTCTTCCATTGCATCCCCTCTGACTAAACTAACTTAGAAAAATATGATGTTTCACTGGTTAGATGCATGTGAGAAGAGTTTCCAAGAGTTGAAGACTGGACTCACTACAACTCTAGTTTTAACCTTGCCCGAAGGAACAGATGGGTTTGTAGTCTATTGTGATGCTTCCCGAGTTGGCCTCAACTGCGTTATGATGCAGCGGGGTAAGGTGATAGCTTATGCCTCCACACAACTCAAGGTTCATGAGAAGAACTACCCGATTCATGATCTTCAACCGTAGTGGTGCTTGCTTTGGAATATGGAGGCATTACCTTTATGGGGTTCACGTGTATTTTTTCACTGACCACAAGAGCCTTCAGTACATGTTCAATCAGAAGGATTTGAACCTTTATCAGAGAAGGTGGTTGGAGTTATTGAAAGACTATGATATTAGTGTGATATACCACCTGGTCAAGTCCAATGTATGGCGGATGCATTAATCAGGATGTCCATGAGGAGCGTTGCTCATGTCGAAGAGGGAAAAAAAGAGCTGGTGAAAGATGTTCATAGGTTAGATAGGTTGGGAGTAAGTTAATTGATTCAGCCAGGGTGGAGTTGTAATCTAAAGTAGGTCAGAATCCTTATTGGTAGTACGGGTTAAGTCAAAGTAGGATGAAGACCTCATACTCCTCAAACTAAAAGAAGCAGTTCTAAGAAAAGAAGTGGAGGCTTTCTCCAAAGGGGGAGATGGTGTGCTTCCACACTAGGGAAAACTTTGTGTTCCAGACGTAGATGACTTGAGATAGAAAATACTGGCAAAATCACACAATTCGGGATATTCTATCCACCCAGGTGCCACTAAGACGTACGTGTGACCTACAAGAAATCTACTAGTTAAACGACATGAAGAGGGACATTGCAGAATTTGTGGCTAAGTGTCAGAACTGCCAGCAGGTTAAAGTTGAACATTAGAGACCTGGGGGTATGAATCAGGATATTAGCATACCCACGTGGAAGTGGGAAGAGGTAAATATGGACTTCATTACAGGTCTACCTCGTACTCATCAGTAGCATGATTCTATTTGGATGGTAGTACATCGGATGACCAAGTCAGCACATTTTCTCCTAGTTAAGACTACAAACTCAGCTGAGAATTATGCTAGGCTATACATCCAGGAGTTAGTCTGGCTGCATGGGTTTCCCTTGTCTATCATTTCAGATAGAGGTACCTAGTTCAACTTGCAGTTCTACAAGTCATTTCAGAAAGGACTTGGTACTCAGGTGAAGCTCAGCACAACTTTTCACCCGAAGATAGATGGACAAGTTGAGCAGACCATTCAGACCTTAGAAGACATGTTGAGAGCTTGTGTCATTGACTTCAAGGGAAGTTGGGATGATCACCTACCTCTCATCGAGTTTGCATACAACAATAGTTACCACTCTAGTATTAAGATGGCCTCGTTTGAGGCATTATATGGTAGGAGGTGTAGGTCTCCTATAGGGTGGTTCGAAGTTGGCGAAACTACTTTAAGAGGGCCAGATTCAGTTTATGAGGCTATGTACAAAGTGAAACTTATCAGAGAAAGGTTGAAAATAGCTTAGAGCCGACAAAAATAATATGTAGATGTGAGGAGAAGAGAGCTAGAACATGTTGTATATGATTGGGTTTATCTAAAGATTTCACCTATGAAAGGGGTGATGAGGTTTGGAAAGAAAGAAAAACTCAGTCTGAGGAATGTAGGACCCTACAGGATTTTGAGGCGAGTTGGCAATATGGCCTATGTGTTGGACTTACCTTCAGAGTTAGAATTAGTGCACGCACTCTTCAATGTGTCACTGTAGAAGAACGACCTCAGTTGTGCCACTAGTCAATGTGGATATGAAAGATAGTCTCTCTTACGAAGAGGTCCCTATTTAGATCCTAGACTGCCAGGTTCATAGTATGACAAATAAGGAGGTCACTTCAGTAAAGGTTTTTTGGAGGAACTAGCCAGTTGAGCCACATGGGAAGCAGAAGAGGACATGATGGCTAAATATCCTCATTTATTCCCTTCCTGTTAAGTTTTAGAATCATGTATTAAATTCCTTCTCAGTACTTTATTCAGTTCCGTAATCATCCGCTATACTCATGTTCTAAATATACATCCTAATTGCATCAACTTAGTTAGTATGCCTATATTAGTTTGGAGTCAGGCACTACTTCGGAAATTATTTTACAGATTTTAGTTTGGGAATAACAACTCTATTCCCAGTCTTGCATCTCTTTTCCCAGTCTTGCAACTTACTTAGACTTCATTCGAGGAAGAATGTTCCCAAGTGGGAGATAATGTAACACCCCAAAAGTTCCTAAGATCAAACCTAGGGGTTGAAACAGAGAAAGCAAGAAAATGTGCACTAGGTTACAGGATCACTCGTCCAGTGACCCGTGAAGTACTTCACGAGTCATGGAGTGACTCGTGAATGGAGGCCTTCCTTGGAGGAATCGTGGTTAGGGGGTGACCATGAGTGGTAACCATGAGCTGTGAAGTCACTTCACGTCTCGTGAGGTGTGTCGTGGTCAGGATGGTCGAAATTGAAGAATTGATTCATTGGTAAAGTCACAAAGCGAGTAATGAGTCGTGGTGTACCTCACGACTCATGAAGTGGGCCATTTCCTGGGGTAGAATATTTAAGTCAACAGATTGGACCCCACGACTCGTCCAATGCCTCACAGGTCGTGATGTTCCTCGTGAGGACTGGCAGCGTCCTTTTTCCAGCATTTTTAATGAGGGTGTTTTCGTAATGCCTAAGCTCCTAGACCCTAAATTACGTCATTTTGAGTTATTTTCAGAGGGATTTAGGTAGTTAGTCAATTGTTTACTCTCATTTCTCTCATTCCTTCAAGTTAGCAACATAGGAAACTCATACAGGAGATACAAAGTATGATCAAGGGTTTTAGTCTTCCCCTCATATTACTCTAGATTGTTCTCAAGGAATTCTACTCCAGTTATGTGGGAATTCAAAAAGAGAATTTCTCTTCCCATATGCCCTAAAATCCTTCTAAGAATCTATATCAGTTCTAGCCTGAGGATCAAACCTAGGGTTATCTTTCAGTCAGATTATGAATATTTCTTTTATATTGTAGTCATGATGAATCCTTGCAAGTCTTCATTACTTATTAAGAATGTTGCTATTCTTTTCATGACATATTGTTTAAGCCCTAGTTTCTATAAGTACAGTAAATTGGCATTGCATAATTGACAAGATACAAATGTTTCTTGACTTTGTTAGTTCTTGAAATTTCCATGTTATTACTATCATGTGAGTTAACAGTCAGATTGAATGCTAGTTCAATCTCAATCAGTAATTATCCCTTTTCAGTATCTTCCAGTAAGTCAGCTGATCGGTTTGACTATAGTCAGTTCTTGAGGATCTCAGTAGCACTCCTTAGTATCAATTATCAGATTGTTTTTTAAACGGTTATGAAGCTTTCAGACAAAGCAACTCTTGCCATTTTTAGAACACTTGTTCCAGTTATTAGGTCCTTTAGGGTCTCAGGGTACTTCTAGATAAGTACTCTTGACTTACGTCTTAGGACATCAGCTTCGAGCCATCACCCTAGCAGTCACAGTTAGGACTTTTAGTGTGAGTAGAACTTAGCATCGAGTAGGCCATGGTTCAGCACACTTAGGTTGCCAGAACTCATTGCCACCATAGGTTTTAGCCCGAATGGGCAGCAGACAGTAATCACCTAGTTTAGCTACTATACCTTGGCAAGGTATAGTGGTCCTTCTCCGATATGGGGTATACATCGGTTTCCATGTTTAGCTCACGTGGTGACATGTTAGTTATAGTCGCTCCCACAGTTTAGTAAAGTACAGCTCACTCTCAGTTTCAGCTTAGTTAAGTTATTCAAATTTCAGGATATTTGTATGACTATCAGTTAGTGCTTGTACTTAGACTATTACAGATATATCATAGTACTCATCAGGTTATAGTTGGTCATTTCACTTCATCTCAGCTCAGTTATGTACTCTTATTGTTTCTCTTAAATCTCGCATACTTAGTACATTCAAAGTACTGATGAATCTTTCCATGTTTTATTGTATTATGATATCGATACAGGTTCATAGTCACAATCGCGTCAGTAGTTCCCCTTAGACGATTTTCAGCAGCTCGATATTGGGGAGTCCTCATCTATCGAGGATGAGGCTTCAGTTCCATTTTAGTTTTAGCTTTCATAATTTAGAGTTAGCTAGGGGCTTGTCCCAAAAACTCATTAATTATTAGTGGGCTTTGTTCGGCTGTCTGGATGACTACACGCAAGTGCACGTGGTCGAACAAGTAGTAAGTGGCTCAAGTAAGCCAAGTATCGATCCCACAGGGACTGGAC
>JACEIK010000796.1:265744-277815 GCA_018107945.1 Datura stramonium
CCCCCACTTCGTTTTAAATTTCATTTCTTCCTCTCTTATTTCAAGAATCCAACTAGGAACAGGGGAGAACGAGGTTTCAATATAAAATTCATCCGATTACGCCGTCAAACATGGTTCATACTAAAATTAACTTTGGGTAACGAAGTATAAAGCTGCAGGGAGCATTCCTACGGAGTTAGTTTCGCGAGAATCGCCCGGCGAAGTGGCGACCCGTCAAGTTAAGGTCATTGGAATTGCTCCAAACTAGTGTTAATACACTCCTAGCATTACAGTAAGTATTTCTCTCTTATGGACCTCCGAGAAATTATGAGTTTTCGGCCGTTTTCCGATAAGTCAAAGTTTAAGCAGTATATATATTCCAAGTAGTGTTTTCTTCTAGAACATCAATGAATTTAGCTCTAATTTCTATGAATATAAATGCAGTTGGAAGAAATAGATGCAAATTAGCCGAGTTACGCCAGATACTCAAAAGTAAACGGACAAGGTATGTAAAGCCAATTTCTTCAGCAAGGTAGTAGTTTCGGTATAGTCAAATAGTTCAAGTGCCAGTCCAATGTTTCAGAAGCTGCATATTATGTTTAGTATGAATTTTAGTATAATGTTAGAACCATCATGTTATGTGTAGCATGAAACTTACTAGCACGATATAAATTCCAGTAGGAAGTTTTAGAAAAAGTACAACATGTCCAGTATGTAATTTAGTAAAATATGTCAGGACATTATCATGTTCAGCCGAAACTTAGTAATGCAATATAAGTTCCCGTAAAATATTCCAGAAATAGAATAGTAGCTTAATATGAGTTTTAGAAAGCATGTTGGAAATATTAAGCCATGTTTACCATGAAACTTAGTTATACAACATGATTCCCAACAGAGATATTATATTTTGTTTCAGTATCAGATTCAGCATAGTATGACAGAAATTATATATATATCATTATCAGTTTCAGCATGTAATATATATATATACACACATTATTATCACTAGTTTCAGCATGTAGTATACGCAGTTAGTATTACTAGTTGACACTTGACTGTATTGTTTTGGGATGGATTACCTATCATTCATGACCTCCCCAGGGTTAATAGCTGTATCGACTCGTCCGCTAGAGGGCGAGGATACGTCGTTCTACGGAGTGTCATGCCGTCCCCTAGGAGACGAAGATGTGATGCCAGTTTCCCCATATTTTGCCTTGGTCGGCTTTTATACACCCCCGTCGAGCGGGTACCCCCGGGGTGTTGATTCAGGAGTCCTCCGGACTCAGGTACAATTATAGTCAGGGGCTCAGCGGGTCCAAGTGCATAACCAGGGGATCGGCAGGATGCTTATAGTTACTATGGGAGATGGGATGACCGGGGTAGGGTTATAGATTGCGTGTTGGTTGTACCTCCTGGCTTATGGGGGTCGGGTAAGGTTTATGTGTGCTATGCTATGTTATTCTATGTTATATTATGCCATGTTACGTTAGATATGAATAGATCGACAGTAGAATGCTATATTTCCATGTATGACTCCTACTCCTTCCAGCATAGTTGAGGACAGTCTTAAACTCATACTTTCAGTTAGTTACAGTCTATTTCTTTCTATTCTAGTTTTATCAGTTATATTGCTTATCTGCAGTTATTTTCCAGTTGTTGCTTTGCATACTCAATATCAGTGGTACTGACGCCCGTATGGGGCACTGCATTACTTGCCTGCAGGTACTCATCGACGAGGAGTCAATCCCTCGTGATTTTAGCCAGCACACAGAGTCATCACCTCCAGTCATCCGGAGCTAGACAGCTAAAGGATTATTCTTTTTCTTTAATGTAAAGTATAGGTAGGCCGGGACCCTGTCCCAACCATCTTATCAGTATTCTTAGAGGATTGCAGATTGTACATTCCCTGTGGTTAGCTGTACCGGTCGTGTGAGGCCGTATGTATGTTTTATCCTGTTTATAATGGTCATGTGGGGCCTTATTCAGTTGGTAGTGGTGACCTTGTCGGTCACGTAGCAGTTTAGCACTTATTTTCTTGATTCAGGAATAACTAGACAACATGGTGGCCTTGTCGGCCCGCGTAGGTTCCCTATTAGTTCAGTTGTTCTGGGTAGCTGTTGTTTGCTTACAGGTGGCTATAGGCCTAGTCAGCCGGAGGCTGTATTTACAGCCGTTATATAGCCCGTCGTTTTCTTAAGTCCAGAGTTAGAGCCAGCCTGGCACCAGAAGTGCTTAGGCTTAGCTAGCCAGCAGTCCTGGTCCTAGTAGGGCACCAGGTACCAGTCATGCCTCCCAAGGCGGGGCGTGGAATGCCCTTCATGGAATGGCTTCGTGGCACGGAGGTGATCGCGCTAATTTACCTCTGTGACATGGACGTATCACGACAACACACTGGAAATCACCTAAAATTGAGCCTCGACAGAAGCTTGCTGCGATGGCAGTGTGGCACGCTGCTTGTGCAGCGCGATGGCTGGCGTGACACGGCCCCTGTCGCACAGCTGTGCCTAGCGTGGCACGGTGCCATCGCGCAGGTGGCCTGTTTGGCATGTTTCCTCACTGACTTTTTCCTTTTTCTTCCGATTCCATTCCTCCACTTCACCCATGATAAATTAGTTCCTCAAATGCATTTTTAACCTACAAAAACAAGGACTAATCATGTTGGTTAGTATATATCCAAATTTACATAAAATCACATGAGAATGTAAATGAATAAATAGATAAACATGACTAAACTAAGTTATAAAATAGCACTTGGGCACGCGATTATGCTCAAGATCACTAAGCATGTTTTAAAGGGGATCAAGGATTATAAATGTTATATTTTAGCCAATGAATTTCTAATGCATGATGTTATTGATTTACGTATGAGCCTATATGCATGTTTTTGGGAGCCATGTCTAGAATCAAGCAGCCCGGTGTTCAAAGGACTACGCCGGTGTCTCATAACCACGTGCCATTGTTGATTTCTAAATTATATGATTTATTGATAATGATCCCCTCAAATGTGATATCACGCCTAATGCATGACCCTCGCCTGGAAAGCCAGGGTCGGCTCTTCCCACTTGAGCGAGATAGTGGGGCATCATGAAAGGCTCTACCATGATGGTGTTGGTTATGACGAGCCCTCCCATGTCCCATATGTCTTATGCATTGTTATGTTTATGTTATTGGCTCAAGTTATGTTTTGATAAAGTTTACTTACGATTATGATAATGAATGATTTATGAATGATTTGAAATCTTGGGCCTTACATTTTCTTACGAAATTTATGATACAAGCATGATGTCCTTCTCCTATGTTTATTTATGAGTTTATTATAATTTTAACGTCCTTTTACTTACCTTGCATACTCTGTACATTTCACGTACTGATCATATACTTTCTATGATGTATCGTTTCATGATACAGGGTCTGGATCCCAGGCTCATCCTCATCCTTAGTCCATCTCAGCTTACTCTCTCAGCTTATTGGTGAATCCTCATGTTCCGAGGGCCGTCTGACCGACTTTTATGTTATCTCGTGTTTCAGTATTGTTCGGGTGAGTTGGATATGTTGTCCCATCAATCCATCGTATGTAGTAGAGGCTTTCAGACAAGTTTGTAGTACTCAGCTTATGTGTACGCCTAGTATTTTTTTATGTTATGCTACGGTTATATTTTTTCTATGTATTATGTTTAGCATTCCGCTTATTTAAATGAGATTAGTTGTATGCATGTGCCATGGGTCGTCTTGGGGTCTCTCGAGGTCCCTTGTCCCATGTCTAGGATCCGTGTGTACGTTCGGGTAGTGACAGAAGAGCAGGCAGTGCATCTAACGGGTCATCACCATGATTCATCGGGTACACCATGAGTCGTGGTGTCTCCCGTAGTGACCAAGGCAGGCAATTTTCCAGTGTTGATCACGGAAGGTGACCACGAGTCGTGGTACAGGGCATGAGTCGTCCAGTCCCTCGTAGGTATTGACAATGTGTATTTTCCTATGAATTTAATAAAGGCTTTTATATAATTCCTAAGTTTCTAATGGCCTAATTCATGCATGCAAGTTTAGAGGGTTGAGAGATAATCAAGAGTAGTTCTTCAAAGTTCTTCCTCAATTCTCTTTGGGCAATCACGGAAGTTGTGAAATCAGGTCTCTTCAGGTATGTAAGGCTAAGAATGGGTGCAATAGTCCACACCCATGCCCAATTCCCTCTCAATTCATGATGTTCTAATTGATGATTCTATGGGATTTTTACCCAATATGTGAATTCCCCAAGTATTTATCATGGGCATGATCTAAGCATGTTTTGAATATTGAATTATGATTAAGGGGCAGATTTTACAATGTTTTTAATTATAAATTATGTTTTCAAGTTTTCTAAATTATGATGCCATCCATGAAAGTCCATGAAAGTTGAGATCTATGAAGTATGTGTTCAAGTACGATGAGATGTTTATAAAGAAATTTTGATTTCGAAATACCCATATTTATGTTCATGTTTTCAAAGTGAATCAAGTTGATTTCAAGCATGTTAAGTAATGGGCAAGCCTATATGATCAAGTATGTTTTTATGATTTCATGAATTAAATTACCACATGGTTTTGGACTCGAGACTCCCAATTATGTTCAGCTTGTGGTTTGGTTTAAGCCAAGGCTCCTCATGTTATGATTTTAGATTATGAATGAATGTTATTATTCAACTCCATAACTAGACAATGATTAGCTCCGTTGAAAAAGGATGGAGAGCATATGCATGTTTTTTAGAGTAGTGTCTAGCACCGAGTAGGCTAAGCGTCAGTCGACCCTATTCCTTAGAATTACACGCCAATGTAGGTATGTCCAGATTATTGGGACCTCCCTTGTGAGCTTCACCTGCCCCCAAGGGGCATTCATTTTGATATTGATATCATGGAAGCATGCTTAGCCTTGGCAAAGCTTTGGACGGCTCTGCCCACATGAGTGTGATAGTCGGGACCACGTAAGCTCTATCGTGGTAATTTCGGTTATATGATAAGTATCCCATTGTTCATCATGATTTCAGTTATGCATGTATATCAGTCATGATATTATGTTTTCAGCAGGTTTGCCCCAATGTTAAATTTTACTTATGATTATCAATTTTCACTTTTGGGCCATTCAATTTAGTTATGATGTTCACTTATGTTCAGATTATGATTTCAGAAAATAGCATGCAAGCCCTACTCTCATAATCTAATCTTGATTATGTTTTATACTATGCATGTTTAACGATTTTACTTACTTAGCGGTTTTACTTAACTTGCATACTCGGTACATTTCACGTACTAACTGCATGCTCTATGTTGTATCATTTTATGATACATGCTCCGATATCCGAAGTCAGTCACGCCGATAGCCAAATTTCCAGCATTAGCACTTCCCGATCAAAATTGGTGACTCCTTATCTTTTGAGGGCCTTTCTATTCAGATATGTTCAGTATTTTCAGTGTTTAGACTATAGTGAGTTTTTGGGGTCTTGCCCCATCAACTCGTCAGTATTTGAGGCGTTTCAGACATAGTTTGTATTCAGCTTTAGACTCATGTATGTATTCAGATGATATGTTTTGTTTAGACTTCCACAATATTAATCATGATGATCTTTCATATTATTTGAATGAGTTAGATGTTTTGTTCATTCCATGGGTCAAATTGGAGCCTCTCGGGGTTCTTTTTTCCATGTCTCGATTCGGGCCTATGTTCGGGTCATGACAAACTTGGTATCAAAGCCTTAGGTTTTGAAGTTTCCTAGGGTGTTCGAAAGGCGTGTTAAATAAAGTCTTTTTCATTGGTTCATAGAGCGCCACACTTATGACGAAGAGGCTACGATACGTTTAGGAAATGTTCCCTTCTTTCATGATGTAAGTGATGCGATGAAATGTCTCTCTATCCTCCTAACTCGTGCTATACACGTTTGTAGAATTATGCCTCTCCATAGAGTTAATGAAAGGAGAAATGGAAATGGGATTGGCCATAAGAATGGTAATGGAGATGGGTAGCAACAGGCCCCATCAGCCCACGAGGAGCATATACCCGAGCCAGTTGCCCACGCTGAGTTCCGGGTAGCCATTCAGATGTTAGCTCAAGCCTTGACCGCCCAGGTCAATCAGCAAGATGAAGCGCATGTCCCTCATAACGGAAATGCGGCGGCGGCAAAAGTTAGGGATTTTCTGAGGATGAACCCTCCCGAGTTCATCAGATCGAAAGTAGACGAGGATCCACATGTGTTTATTGAGGAGTTTCTGAAGATCACCCAGATTATAGGGGTGACTAGAGAGGAGTGTGACGATTTAGCCTCGTACCAGTTGAAGGGGGTCGCACACATTTGGTTCAAGCAATGGAAGGATAGTGGGGCTGTTGCAGCAGGCCCTATCAGTTGGATGAGTTTCATGCTGCTTTTCGGGATCAGTTCTTCCCTTGGGAGATGAGGGAGATCAAAGCAGCCGAGTTTGTGAATCTAAATCAAGGGAAGATGACAGTTCAGGAGTATGTCTTGGAGTTCACTCGTCTGTCTAGGTATGCACCTGATATGGTGGCGGATTAGAGAGATCGAGTGAGCAAGTTTGTACATGGGATAGTAGACTACTTAGTCAGGGATTTCCAGCCAGCGATGCTCCTTCAGGACATTGACTTTGCTCGGATAGTCTTGTACACCCAGAAGATAGAGGCAGTGTAGATGGGTGAGCAGTAGAGAGAGGCCAAGATGGCCAGGACTGATAGCTTCAAATTCTCCCAGCAAAGACCTAGTGGGAATCGTAAGTAGTCCCACCAGAGATCCTTAGCCCTAGCGCCTTCCGCTATGAGTGTGCCATCCAGGTCCAGGAGCGATCAGAGGAAACAAACATCAGGCTCCAGAGGTCAGAGTAGCAGACCCACATAGATCATCCCTCCACAGTGTAGAAAATATGGCCAGAGACACACAAGGTAGTGTTTGGCGGGTATAGGTGCTTGCTTCAGGTGTAGGAAGCCCGAGCATATGCTTAGAGATTGTCCAGTAGCCTGACAGGGTCATGATAGGGGCTGAGGCCCAGCTTCTAGTTCATCTGTTCCACCAGCACGCCCAGCTCAGTAGGGGGCATCCACTAGTGCGGGTGGTGGATAGCGCCAAAATAGATTCTATGCCCTAGAATCCCGTCAAAAGCAGGAGGTTTTCCCAGATGTAGTCACTGGTATGTTACGAGTACTCCACCTTGATGTATATGAATTTTTTGATCCAGGGGCTACTTTATCTTTTGTAACGCCCTATGTTTCTAGTAGTTTCAAAATCAGTCCCGAAATCTTATCAGAACCATTCTCAGTCTCTACTCCAGTTGGTGATTCAGTTATAGCTAGACGGGTGTGTAGAAATTGCCTAGTCATAGTCCTTCAAAAAGTCACCTCAGCAGATTTAGTAGAGTTAGCTATGACCAATTTTGATGTTATCCTTGGCATGGATTGGTTATTTGCATACTATGCCTCAGTCAATTGTAGAACTCGTGCAGTAGAGTTCAGATATCTAGGTGAACCAGTCTTAGAGAGGATGGGTAGTTCAGTTGTGCCTGTAGGTCTTTTCATTTCCTACCTTAAGGCTAGAAAGATGATTTCTAAGGGTTGCGTGAACCATCTGGTTAGGGTTAAGGATGCTACGTCCGGTACCCCACTATCCAGTCAGTTCCAGTAGTATGTGAGTATCCAAAAGTGTTTCCAAGTGATTTATCGGGAATCCCTCCTTAGTGGGAGATTCATTTTGGTATTAAGCTTCTCTCAATATGCAGCCTATATCTATTCCTCCTTACAGAATGGCTCCAGTTTAGCTATAAGAGTTGAAGAAGCAGTTGAAAGACATCGTGGACAAGGGTTTCATCAGACCGAGTATATCCCCATGGGGTACACCAGTTCTCTTTGTTCGAAAGAAGGATAGTTCCCTTTAGATGTGTATTGATCATCGACAATTGAACAAGATCACCATCAATAAAAGGTATCCTCTCCCTAGGATTGATGATTTTATTGACCAGCTTCAGGGTGCTAAGTGATTTTCAAAGATAGACATTAGATCTGGATACCATCAACTCAGGGTTCGGGATAGTGACATCCCGAAGACAACCTTCAGGACTCAGTATGGTCCCTATGAGTTTGTAGTTATGTCTTTTGGACTACCGAATTCTCTTGCAGCTTTTATGGATTTGATGAACATGGTGTTTGAGCCATATTTGGACTTGTTTGTGATTGTGTTCATATATGACATCCTACTCTCGGAGTGAGGAGGAGCATGCCTCTCATTTGAGGGTGGTGCTATAGACTCTCAAGGATCGCCAGTTATATGCTAAATTAAGTAAATATGAGTTTTGGTTGAACTCAGTTGCATTTTTAGGTCATGTGGTGTCAAGTGAGAGGGTCCAGGTGGACTCTTAAAAGATAGAGCCAGTGAATAATTGTCCTAGAACGGTGCTTCCTTCAAACATCAGGAGTTTCTTGGGTTTAGCTGGTTACAATCGGAGGTTTGTTGAGGGTTTTTCATCCATTGCATCCCCGTTTACTAAATTGATCCAGAAGAAAGTGATGTTTCAATGGTCAGAGTCTTGTGAGAAGAGCATCCAAGAGTTGAAGACTCGACTAACCTCAGCATCGGTGTTGACCCTACCCGAGGGAACTAATGGGTTTGTGGTATATTGTGATGGTTCGAGGATTGACCTTGGTTGTGTATTGATGCAACACGATAAAGATATAGCCTATGCTTCCAGGCAACTGAAAGTCCACGAAAAGAATTATCCGACTCATGATCTCGAATTGGCGGCGATAGTATTAGCCTTGAAGTTTTGGTGACACTATTTGTATGGGGTCCATGTAGATGTGTTTACGGACCACAAAATGTGTATGAATTCTTAACTTATGATTTTCATGATTTTCAATTATGAAGTCCATTTCAAGTATGTATAGTTTCATGATTTGGGAAAGCCCATCCAAAGTTAAGTATGTTTATTATGATTTTAGCAAGGCTTACAATATTAGTTATGAAATGTTTCGGAGTAGAGACTCCCAATATTCGGATTTAATCTATATTTTGAGAATATGATTATATGAAAAATGTGCATGTTTTGGGAGTATTGTCTAGCACCGAGTAGACCAGTGATTCAAAGGACCCCGGTCTAAGACTACGCGTCAACATAGGGTATATTCTTCTTGGGATCTCTCAACAGAGTGTTTCACCCCAAATGTTTCGGAGGGAACATCCATGATATCACACTTCATTAATCCTTTGCCCTGGCAAGGCTTAGGATGACTCTCCTCCATGTGGGAAAGATATGGGATCCTGCACTCATACATGATAGTTGTCGGTTATGATGAGTATCACATTGTTCCTCTTGTCCTTAGTTTCTCAAGTTCAACTCGTATGATATTATGTCTTATAATATATTTGACCCATTAATCAGATTATGAGGTTTCAGTTATGTTTTGAAGTATGTCACATTATATGATTTTCAATTCTAAACCCTTGATCATTATGTTCAGTTGATGATGAATAGCTTACGATTATGTATATCTCAGATATATGGCCTTTAGCATGTGGTCCTTACTGACATAAACTATTTTGATTTATATTTATGATTTCAACTAACTTTTTTATATCATGTTTTACTTACCTTGCATACTCAGTACATTCAAAGTACTGACCACAAACATTGTGCTATATCATTTCATGATATAGGTTCGGGTGATCCAACTCAGTCTCATCGATAGCTTGCTCCTGATCAATCTAATCTTGTTCCTTCTTGGGTGAGTCCTCATTCTCCAGGGATATTATCAGACTTATATTTTTATCATGTCTTTCAGTTTTAGACCTAGTGAGCTAGTTAGGGGTGTCGTCCCATCAGCTCCTCATAGTGGTAGAGGCTTTTCAGACTTTCACGTATAGACAGTTCAGCATTATTTAGTTGTGTTAACGCTTTTGTTCTTATAATACACAGACTTCCGCTTGTGTCATGTTCATGCTTTATTTCTACTTAGTGAGGTCATTTTCATAGCATGGTTAGCTTGGACTCAATCATGATTGTAGGTCTCGTGTCTCAGTTCGGGGTCTCAGCTCGGGTCACGACAAACTTGGTATCAGAGTAAAGGTTTAGATGTGTCCTAGGATATTTGAAAGTCGTGTTAACTAGAGTCTTTTCCATTGGTGTGAAGCGCACACCACTTATAGGGAAGAGGCTACAAGACGTTTTAGAAAATTTCCCTTTTTTCATGATCTAGGTCAAGTAATAAACTACCTCTCGATTTCTCTAACTCATGCTATACGCATTGGCAGAAATACCCCTTATGCCAAGTAAATGGAAGGAGAAATGGCAACAAAAATGGCCATGGCAATGGTAAAAGAGGTAGGCATCAGCCAACCCCACCACCTCCAGCGGATCCCTTGCCCAAGCAGGTCAATCATGTTGAGTTCAGAGCGGGATTTCAGATGATGGCATAGGCCATGACCGCTTAGGTCAACCAGCAAACTGTGGCCCATGTTCCCCAGAATAGAAATGCAGTAGCAGCGAGAGTGCGAGACTTCCTCAAGATGAACCCACCTAAGTTTCTTAGGTTGAAGGTAGATGAGGACCCACACGAGTTCATTGATTTGTTCAAAAGATCACCCAGATTTGGGGGTGACTGGAGAAGAGAAAGTGGACTTAGCTTCCTATAAGCTGAAAGGGGTTGCTCATATACGGTTCTGTCAGCGGAAGGACAATAGAGGAATTGGAGCAGTTCCCATGGGTTGGGATAAGTTTTTGACTACTTTCTTGGATAGGTTCTTTTTTAGGGAGTTGAGAGAGGCAAAGGCAGTCGAGCTCGTCAATCTAAAGCAGAACAACAGAACTATTCAAAGGTATGCCTTGGAGTTTACTCTGTTGTCCAAGTATGCACTAGAGATGGTTACTGATCTGAGGGCTCATTTGAGAAAGTTTATGAATGGAGTAACAATTCACTAGTCAAGGAGTGTAGGATTGCCATGTTGATTAATAATATAGATTTTTCCCGACTAATCATATATGCCCAACATATAGAGGTGGATCAGATTGTCACGACCAAAACTAGGAACCCAGATCGAGACACGGGACAAAGAACCCCAAGAGTGCTCCAAGTCGACCCATGGATCAAATATAACGGCTAATGAACATAACTAAAATAGGAATCATCCAAATCATAAGATAATCGGAAATCTAAATAGAAACTTTGAAGATTTGAGTACCTAACATCTGATATAAGAACTAAACAAAGCCACATAATGTCTGAAAAAGACTCTAGTATCTGACAAGCTGATGGGACAACACCCCCAACTAGCTCTCTAAGTACGAAAACTGAAAGGTAAACATATCAAGGAAAACTGCGTGTCCTCGATAGATAAGGAGTCACCAAAGAGAGTAGTCTGACTGGACCAAAGCGAGAGCGGCTAAGGGCGAGGCTGAACCTGATTTCTTGGACCTGTATCATGAGACGATACAACATAGAGTATGCAGTTGGTACTTGGAATATATCGAGTATGCAAGTCTAGTAAAAACGGACAATTTTAAAATATATAAGGATTCAAAAGAGTAGGACAGTTCAAAACATGCAATGATAACCATAACATAAACAGGAGGGCTCAAGGTTTTAAAAAAGACATCCATACACCAGTCATAATCGTAATCATAGAGAAACCTTGTAAAAACGTAACTTGAGCCAAAGTATCATAATCATGATCATACATAAAACATAAGGAACAACGGGAGATTCTTATTACCAATATACCCTACATGAGCACACATGGAGCCTGACCTATAAACCCCTGGTTGGGAGGGTGTTCGTACCTTGACAAGGGTAGAACCTTGAAAAGAGGTGTGATATCACAACGAAAGGCCCATTCGGGCAAAGGGGAATAGTCTTAAGGGAGGTCCCATCATGGTTACATTGGCACGTAGTTTTGAGACTCGGGGTATGCTTGGACCCTGAGTCTATTCGGTGTTAAATACTACTTCCAAAATATATATAGTGCTCATATTATATGTTACACCTCGTAAAATTCCCGACACATAGATGGCCTATTCGCATGTTGGTTAAGAGTTTTTGAAAGCCATACATGCTAGAAAAAGGCCCGGGAAAAG
>JACEIK010000796.1:315814-361654 GCA_018107945.1 Datura stramonium
TTTTACTTAACCTTGCATACTCAGTAAATTCCACGTACTGACCGCATACTTTCTATGTTGTATTGTTTCATGATACAAGGTCCGGATCTCAGGCTCATCCTCATCCTTAGTCCATCTTAGCTTAAGTTCTCTACTCATTGGCGAGTCCTCATGTTTCGAGGGTTGTTTGATTGACTTTTATGTTATCTTAGATTTTAGTATTTTTCGGGTTAGTTGGGGATGTTGTCCCATCAACCCATTGTATGTTGTAGAGGCTTTTCAACCATGTGTAGAATTCAACTTATGTGTACGTCCAGTATTTTCTAATGTTATTCTATGATTACGTTCCTCTATGGTTTTTATGATTATCATTCCTCTTATTTGAAAGAGATTAGTTGTATGCATGAGCCATGGGTCGACTCGGGGTCCCTTGTCCTGTGTGTACGATCCGAGTGTACGTTCGGGTCATGACAATTCTCTTCCAATACTTAACTATTCTTTGGCAAGAAACAACCAAGTAAGAATAATTAGACCCACGTCATAATCAATGGATCTTACATTATAAATTAAAGAGAATCTAACATATTTACACTTAGTTAAATAATATTGAGATGACTCTAAAATTAAGCGTTCATCATCATACACCTGTAGTTAATGATTTAGCTACTCATATTTAAGAAAATAAAAAGCACATTTAACAATAAACTCATTGAATTTAATAATCAGAGTAGTAAAATCAAGTTCACAAGTAGCCTTCAACAATGGCAGTACCTTGCTATTAAGTAGAGAAGAAGAGAATAGTACTTTTCAAATTCTACCAATCAAATTCTCCTCTTCTCTGCCAAATAAATGTTCTAAAGCTAGGAAAGGAAAAAGATGATATGATATGATCTGATATACAATGAGTACAGAGTACTTTGCCTAGAATTTATATATCTAAGAAAATAGAGCATCTTCTCTCTCTTTTTTGTGTTGGACAATTTTTCCCCTGAGCAACATTCTGGAATCAGTGGGAGTACCGGTGGTTCGCCGGTTGCAATTCAGAGACTGCCGACTACATTATCTGCTACTTCAATGCATTCCAGTAGTCATTGGCTGTTCATTCGGTGTTTCATTGATCTCCATCTGTGCACATCTGATGTTTTTCCATTCAATCAAGCAAGTCAGGTGTCATTCGGTGGCTGAACTGGCGAGTCACCATTGGCAATCCTGCGTTTTGCCGGTGGCTTTTTTCCCGAAGGCTGTGGTGATCAGCTTTTCACCGGCATTTTGCCTGTCATCTTCGGTGGAACGCCGAATTTCAACCCACTTCCTTCTTTTTGCTCCATTTCTTGCTCTTTTCTTCCCATTAGGCATCTGCACACAAAAATAGAAAAAAGGAAATCAAATCCATATAAACAACACAAAAACTAAGAAAAAATAAAGGTTTAAGAGCCTAATGAGTTGGTGAATTACGAACATATCACTGTAACAGGGCAATTTCAATATACCCGTCGAGCTATAACTGAATCACCGACTGGAGTAGAGACTAAGAAGGGTTCTGATAGGATTTCGGGATAGACTCCAAAACTACTAGCAACATAGGACGTTAGAAGAGATAAAGTAGCCCTAGAGCTAACAGTGCATATACATCAAGGTGAATACTCGTAACATACTGGTGACCATATCTGTTGAAGTCTCCTTCTCCTGTTGAGATGCAAGGGCATAAAACCTATTCTGGTGTTGGCCACCATCTGTACTAATGGACGCACCCTGCTGAGCTAGGTGTGCTGGTGCTGCTGTTGAGCTGGTAGCCTGAGCACGACCTCTACCATCACCCTGTCTAGCCAAAGGACACTCCCAGTGCCTGTGCCTGGGTCTACCATACCCAAAATAGACATTTCACCCTGTCAATGACTCCCCTATGTGATTCTTGCCACACTTTCCACAGATCGAAAAGGTACGTCTACCTGCATGCTTCTCTATCCCCTTGAAACTGATGCTCCGCTCCTCTGATCACCTTGATGTCTAGATGGAGCGCTGGACGAAGATGGCACTAGAACTAATGACTTTTGATGGGACTTCTGGCAATGTCTGCCTCCCAATATCTGCTGGGAGAACCCATAAATGTCTGTCCTGGCCCTCTTGGCCTCCATGTCTATCAAATGCACCGCCTCCAACTGCTCGGTGTACAAAACCAAATCGAGGAAAGTCAATATCCTGAGAAAGCATAGTAGTCCTACAATCCTTGACCAGGTAGTCCGCTACTCTTTGCAGAAACCTGCTCACCTGAGCTCTCTGATCAGCCACCATCTTTGATGCATACTTGGACAAGCGGGTGAAATCCAAACCATACTCCTGGACTGTCATATCATTATGTTTCAGGTTCACAAACTTAGCTACTTTTATTTCCCTCATCTCTCAGGGAAAGAACCGATCCAAAAATGTGGTATGGAAGTCATCCCATCTAATAGGGACTGCTCTAGCTACCCTACCATCCTTCCACTATCTAAACCAGATATATGCAACCTCTTATAATTGATATGAGGCTAGATTTTCTCACTACTCTCCTGTCAACCCCATGATCTGGGTGATCTTCAAAATTTCATCAGTAAACTCATGCATATCCTCACCCGCCATCAATCCTGGAAACTTGAGAGGGTTCATCGTAAGAAAATATCTGACTCTCGCCGCCACCGCACTCCCATTCTGGGGGGACATGTGCTATGGCCTGCTGGTTGATTTTGGCAGTCAAAGTTTGAGCTAACATCTGGATGGTGGCCTTAAACTCTGCATGGGCCACCTGCTCAGGCACATAATCCTCGAGGGCTGGTGGGGCCTACTGGTTCCCATCCTCATTGCCATTCTCATGGCCATTCCCATTTTCGTTCCTTATTCCGTTAACTCGGTGAAGAGGCATGATTCTACGAATAGATATAGCACGAGTTAAAAGGATAAACAGACATTTTATCGCACGACATAGATCATGAAAGAAGGGAAGTTTCCAAAAAGTTTTGTAGCCTCTTCGTCATAAGTGTGGTGCGCTTCACACCAATTTAAAGTACTCTACTTAACGTGGATTTCAGACACCCTAATACACTTCAAAACCTAATGCTCTGATACCATGTTTGTTACAACCTGAATATAGGCCCGGATCGAGATACGGGATAAAGAACCCCGAGAGGCTCCAAGTTGACCCATGGCATGAACATGACATCTAAATCTCAACATAATAAATGCGAAAAAGCCTAACATGAAATAACGTAAGTCTGAGATATAATAACATTTGAACATCTGAATACATAACACAATTCTAGAACAGAATACACACTATGTACGATAAGCCTCTACAAATACTGATGAGTTGATGGGACAAGACCCCAACTAACTCACTAAAGATCGGAACTGAAAATACTCAACATAAGCTGATAAAAGGATCCTCGGAGGATGAGGACTCACCAACTCTAGCTGAGGGATGCAAACTCTTAGGATTAGGCTAACGGCGGGACTAAACTTGAATGTCTGAGCCTGTATCATGAAACAATACAGCATAGAGTATGTGGTCAATACTTGCAATATACTGAGTATGGATGGAAGCTAAGTAAAAATGTAAAGTTAAAATACATATGATAATAAAGTAAATATCATAATGTAAACATAAGGGCTCAAGGTTTTCAAACCATTCATAATCCAATCACAATCACAGTCATAAGAGAAAACTTTGTAAAACATAACTTGAACCAAAGTAACATAAACAGAACCATGCATAAGTCATGATGAACAATGGGAGGACTTGTCTTAACCGACACCATCATGATAGAGCCTTATACGATGCCCCACTATTTTGCCCAAGGGTTAGGACCGCCTCCGACTTGCCAGGAAAGGGAACGTGCGTGCATGGTGATATCACAGGGATCCAATAATAATTATATATATACACATATGGTGGAACGTAGTTTGAGACCACAGGATTTACCTAAACATCGGGTCTACTTGGTGCTAGACACTACTCCCAAAAATATGCACATGAGGGATCATATAGTAGTCCTAAAGTCATTCATGACGTTCATGAACAAATAAATAATAGCATGATGGGTCCCATTTGAAAAAAAATGATTAGCCATGAATAAAGGCCCATGAATTGGCCAAGAGTCATAAACCTATAAATCATGAAAATCATGCATACTTGTAAAAAATTTATATACTTGATGTTCATAAATCCATTATGAGTACTTAAGAGTAAGTATATCATAAATCATAAATCATAATATAGGGCTTAAGAAGATCAAGATCATAATGGAATCATAACTTGACTTTTCATGAAGCATACATAATTGGGCATAATTTAATCAAAATTTAAAATTATAAATTAATAATCAAAATAGTCATAAAATATGCACATAGATCATAAAAACATGATTTGATACATGAAAGGAATTGACCCATAGATAGATCATAGAGAATTTCACAAGAATTGGAATAAACCCCATAAGGTCATCAAACTTGAACCTAGAATTGAAATTCATGGAATTGAGAAGAATTTAGAGCATGAGAGTGAAAGGAACTCTCATTCATAGCCCCACATACCTGGTTAAAGCTGATTTATACATTTTTTTGGAAGCCCAAAGGAAATTGGAGAGAAATTAGGGAATTCTTCAAGCTTGATCTCTAAGGAAGAATTCTAATTTGCGTGCATGGAATGGTAAGGCTTAGAATAGGTTTAACACTCTCAAATCCTGGTAATTGAGCTTAAAATGGCATAGTTTAGGACCTTAGAGATTAGGAATTATTGAAATACCCTTAATGAAAAGTCTGGAATTTCGGCACTGCTAGTGACAACGAGTGATACAATGGGTCGTCCTTTGATATCATGGATCGTGGTATATGTCTGTTACTTCTTCCATCATTACTTAACTTCTGAGGTCCTGATACCATGACTCAACAGAATGGTTCGTTACTCTAAACAATAATCCTTTGTATCCTCCCATTACTGCCTTTGATGAACTTGCCTCAAGGCTTCCCACAAGTCACACCACGACTTGTACCTTTATCCAATGAGTCATGGATTCAATCTGTTACCTCGACTGGGGAATTTTCTTTCTTCTTTCCACTGGCACTTACCACGACTCATTGTTCCTCACAATGAGTCGTACTACGTCTCATACTATCCAACCTTGGTACCCTGGTGACAACCAATGACCCAACCTGTAACTCCTCGCAGCTTCCTATGGGTCGTACCATGAACCTGATACCTCTAAGTCTACTTCTGCAGAACCTAACCACGAGTGCCTCCCACGGTTCCTAAGACCCTCCAACGACTCGTACCACGTGTCATTTTGAGTAAAATCTCAAAATTTTTCTTTAGCTTCTCATTTCAAATTCCCGAGTCTAGTCTTAAGCACTTTCGGGGTATTACAATCCCTATCCTTAACAACAAAAAAAACTCTTGAACTTCTTGAACAAGATACTAAAATCTATTCTATGCTCCTTTTAACCCTCATTAGTTCTCTCTCTATATTTCTACCAACCAGCCAACAAATAATATTCGAAAAGTGATCAGTCTAACAGATAATATTCATAAGGTGATAAGTCTAACGAATAAGCATGAAATTAAGTAAGCATAAACAATCTTGAAAAGAAAAATTTAACATCTAGCATAAGTGAATATTCAACTACAACTATCAAACCATGGACAAAAACCTAGAAAAGGGTGTTTAGCCACTCGTGTTCAAGTGCAAAACCAAAGAAGTCATCAGCTGAATAAATAAAGATAAATGTAAAGAAGAAAAACCTAAAATGATCTTCTTGTCCCTCCCCCCCAAAAATGCGTACAATGATCGATTGATTGATAGATGCAAAAAATGCCCTAGAAAAAGTAGATATAAGCATGGTAACAAATGACCCTTTTTCCCTTAAGTAATTCAGCTTTTGGACTCAGAAAAATCCATTCTAGACAAGCCCTAAAGTGCCACTCCATACATCTCTCCAGACTTGGGATGAAATTCTTCTAAAGTTTGACTTCTAGCGTGCCGCTTCTCCGATCTTGCCAAGGTGTTAGTCAAAATTCTACATTCTTAGACCTAGCGCTCCACTTTTGTCAATGCACCAGACTGTTAGAAAATTCTCCCAAGCTCGGAACCTCTCTAGTGTGCCACTTCTCACATTTTTTCAAGGTGTTGATAAAAAATTCATCTGAAGTTTGAGGTCTGGCTTGCCACGTCAGTCATAAACTCTGGCACGCCACTCCATCTATCTAACCAGGCTAAATTTTCCTCGAATTCTTCTTTCTCTTCACTTGGACCATTTTTGAGTATTTTTTAATGTGTTACCTGCTAAAATCACCTAAAACATTTGTTAGCTCATTTCACAGACATATTCATAAAAACATGCATTATATAAGGATAATAATCTCAAAATATGATAAAAGATGGGTAAAATTATGGCAAAATGGGCATAAGAATATGCCCAACATCAACTATGATAAGATTTAGAACTGCTCGCTCTGTCAAAGATATTCAAGTGTATACACATCAACCCATAGGCTTTTCCTTCATGTAATTCGCCACTAATATAGAGTTGTTAATGCTTGGAATCACTAAGGACTTGCTGGTCATTATGTAGTCTAGGGGTAAAGGTAGGACATCATTTAGTTTAAGTGACTAGAACCTCCCTAACGCTCTTGTAACACAAATCAACATCCCGCTTACAACATGGGGTCAACTTCATCTTATCTCTCCTTTTTACAATTCCAAATTTGTCCAAAGAGCCACCCTTTCAAATGCCTTAAACTTCTACATTATGCCTCCTCCATACAAGAGACAGCACCACTCGATTCTTTTCTTTGTTCTTTTGATCAAAGGTTTTTCAACCAGCCATTTTGTCTTTTTATACTAAGCAAACGGTGCTACCTCATATTAAAGCTCATTCCTTTTTTTCCCTTTTGGACACACCCTCAAACTTAGGCTTTTGCCTACATCAACCTTTTCTCATACTCCATCATATCTTGGGCTTTAAGCCTCATTTTTCTTTCATCACTAGAAATTAGGAAGGAACAGGTGCCAAATTAGAGGATTCAAAAAAGGTCAAGGCATGTAGTATGGTTTTCAACTAAAAGGTTTAAGGCTCAAAAATGGTTAACTAGGATCAATGCTAAAGGAGGGTCCTTCTTTCTCTTTTAAGTGAATATCCAAAAAGGGTCTAAGGTCATTTTTCAAGCTCATCTGCATCTATAATTTCTCCTTGAATCACACTCGGGCCAAGTTCTAGACAATATGTATTCATTAGAATCCAACTATGACCTCACACATAAGACATCACAATTCCAAGGAGTCTAGCCTATTCTCAAAATCAATTCAAAAGTATGAATTTTGACAAGTTATTTCGAGTTCTACACAACTCATTAGCAAATCAAAAATTTAAACAAAGAAGGTAGGCATCATGACAAGAGAATACTTTTTAAAGATCAATGACCCCTCTTTTCTTGAAAATTATATTTTCTTGCCAAGAAAAAAAAATTTGGTGCCTCTTAATATAAGTCAATATAAGACTCAAATTGACACTAAAACTTAGCATTTTTCCTTAATAAAGTCGCCTCTCAATCCATCATTGGGAAATGCCACCCAGTTCTACACAAAAACAAATATAAGAAAAAAAGGAAAAAAGATATGATCCTTGGGAAAGAGTAGTTTATTCACTAACTACTATTTACAAAGGTGATTGAACAATAGAAAACAATGATGGCCACCCACACTATCACAGGGCCAGACCATGCATCACTAACGAGTGGGTTACAATGACTTCACCCCCAACAAAAATAATGCATTATCCCCAATGCGCAAGATTAAACAAAATAATGGTTGAATGGGTGAAAGAACTCCCTGGACTGGCAAAGGCCTATGTGCTGTAGGTTGGTTTCTGTTGTAGCATGTGCAACGCAAGTATGAAGAGCAATTTTTGCACCGGGAGCTTTAGTGATCTATCCAAGGACATGCATTGGACCTGCGTGTAGCATGTTGGGGCCTGCGTGTAGCATATGGTATGCAGATGCATAATTTTTGGTTGATTTTCTTGTAGGTAATCTAGTTGGTACATGTGCCAGACATGCGTTCCACAGAACCTCACATGTGTCTTGCATGTTCTCTACAGATGCCCTTTGGAAATTTCCTAAGATAGATCATGTTGAGATCTTTTTTTTCCTTTGAACTTATAAATTGCACCCCTATTTTTTTCTAATTTTCTACTCTACTTGAGGGGTGGTGGTGTAAAACTAGAAGCACCAAGCAATAAATGTCGCATCTTGCACTTCTTGTCCTTTAAATGAGGGATGTGATGTTGCCTTGTTGACCAGCCAATCTTTAAAATGAAGTTACTTTGTTCTTCCTCTTCAAAATCCTCCATAGACTTGGTTGCCTCAATATTCATATTGTCAACTAAGTACAAAGTTGAAAAATGATTGGAGTGAGGTCCAACTCGCTCTATTTCAATAATGCTTTCATCTTGACAGTCTTCCTCTCAAATGCACTAGAGTCCTCAAAATAACTTGATTGACTTGTCTTTGCGACTCTAGTGTCACTTCTTCACTTTTGGCATCCTGTATTGTTGTTTGTGCTGGTTTGTTGGCAAATAGCCTTTAACTCTTCAAAGTCCATCTTAAACTCATCTTCATTGGGAGCTGACTCAAAACTACCAGCCATGACCTATTGATGTTCAACATTGCATGTCTCCATCATAACATTATTTAGGTTGGTGTCCACTTGTTGAGAGCAATTTCTAATAGCTCAACTTCTTGTCATTGCTCAGCTTGGTCAAGCTTTACTTCATGATGGGAATTTTGTAAGATTTGTGAAAAATCCTCCCATGGAAAAGTTCATGTTTTGGATAACTTCTTAATAATCATGTTGAACTTCTTCCCACCAGTCAGTCAATACTAAGACTCGTTGTTCACTCCTTGTTATGCGTCTCAATATCTCCTCAGCTTCTTCTTTTAAAGAACTATAGATTTCTTCTTGAGGGGTAGACAATTTCATGGGCATTGAGGAGTCAGTCTCCTTCTCCAAGTTAGAATTCCACTCCAATAAAGCTTGGAGCATGGATTCTATGCGGTCATATGCAGTACTTTGTCCCTCACATTCCATATCAAACTCAAGAGCACAACTAACATTATTGTAATAGCCACTGTATCGAGAAGTGAAATTATATTTGGGACAATCACCTCATTGTCCGTCATGACCATCACATAAAGTATAATAATATCTATCATAGAAGTGAGAAGGTGCTCAAATCTCTCTTCTGGGCATATTCACAATCTTTCTAGAAATGGGGTCCTTTAAATATGGACATAGGTCATTAAGATATGGTTTGTAACCACCAAATCCCTTTTCATTCCATGATGCATAGTAAAAATAAAAGCTAATAAAAACATACAAAAAACAAGATGAAAATACACCTGTGAATCAACAAACAACAAAATGACAATCATATCCCAATCCTTGGCAATGGCACCATTTTTTATAACATCCAAAACACTTCTCCAATTAATGAGGTGGCTACTGTCGTTGACAAAAATAAATTTTCTAATGAGTGTCGGGATTGAATACCATAAGAATTGGATAACCGATTTTCCAAACGTTGTAGACTAACTCACACAAGCTTGCATCATTTATAAACAATAAAATGAAAAATTGGGGGAATTAAGTTGAACAATTACGAAATGAAAATTTAAAATCAAGCAACCGAGAAAACACTTGTTGTAAGCAAGAGGAAAAACTAGGGTGTCCATTTAATGGGGCTTTAATTTGATAGGTATTGATTAAAATCCTTAGACTAAAGTAATGCCTGGATAGCTTGGTCTTGAGCTACACTCTAAGTTTCTCAACCAAAAGAGTATGTCTACCTTGGGTTTTCTCAAACCCCAAGCCAAATTTCATAACACAACCAAACAATGCTTGAGGAAGGGGTTTAAACCATTTCTAGCTCTATCCCCCTAAATGGAGTTTTGGAATTGGGTATAACCTATTTCTAGCACCAACCCAAAGATCTAAACTCCAATTTCGCACTTTTGATTTCTTACCTCACTTCATTCTCCTTTTTCAAGCAAGAAAAAAGTTAGAAAGCTTAATCAATGTTTGCAACCTTCAATTATCAAAGTAAAACTTGAAGGCATCAATAAATCCATGCTTTCTAGTTAAATATAAGATCAATTAACCAATACCCATTTAGATCTATATTCCCATTATCTACACATACCCCTAGTAGGTAATTTAGTTACTCATGATGAAGAAAAGAGAAATTATGCCAATGAAAAACATCTCAATTGCATTTATCATCAATAATTAAACTCAATTCCCAACTTTGGAGCTTTCATCAATGGATTTACAAAAGAGAATGAAGAAGGTTAGAAAATTATATTAACTCTGCAATATTATTCTTTATTGTACTCTCTACTCTCAATGTTGTGATATATGCAAAAGTATGCAAAATGTATCTGTGATTCACTATACAATTGGGATAAAAAATCCACATCAATTTTGTGCACAGCTATCCAAAAATACCCCTAGAAGCTTCTTAGGTGCGTGTATGCTTTTTGCTGGATGATTTTTCCCTTCACAGAATACCGGTCATTTGCACTGGCACCTGCATTTCACAGGTGCCAACATGAGGTTAATAGATACCTAATCTGGATTAAGAAATGCTCTTTCTAGCTCTTTTACTTAACATCTATGATTCACAAATACCGATCTGCAGCTCCCAAGTCCTATTCCAGCAAATCTCCAGTGTCTTCTGCGTGGCATCTTCTAGACGCAGATGTAGATATGTAGCGTGCATGTACTTGATTCTCTTCCAGGTTATTTCTTTTATCTTAATTCCTTCATCTTCTCAATTCACTCAAATTCCTGCACAAAAAAAGAGAAAAAGGCATAACACATTTCTAAATAGTGTTTAAACAAAGCTATTACTCATGCTTAAAAGCCAAATGAGTTGGTGAATTACCAACTAATCAGTTGGCCGCATGGAGGAGAATGTTATATACTACATAAAACTCACTTAAAAGGGTCCGGCTATACTGACCCCAAGGACGGAGTAGCAACTCCTACGATGGAACTACAGCTACTCTAAGATATTTGGTTATTGGTCCAAACCGGTGGCACTGATAGCTCTCTCATCTATGATGCCCCGCTGTGGTTTGCAATTATGATTATCCCACATGGGCTTCTTTTATTGCCCATCTAATTGTAAACATGTCCTCCCATTATTTCCTTCTCTACTCAGATGGATCAATTTAGGGGGAGGCAGTCCAACTGGTGGAGTCCTCGGCTTTTTATGATTATCCCACATGGGCTTCTTTTATTGCCCATCTAATTGTAAACATGTCCTCCCATTATTTCCTTCTACTCGATGGATCAATTTAGGGAGGCAAATTAACCGGTGGAGTCCTCGGCTTTAGACTCACCGAATGTGATTCCGATCCGTTGCCCACAGGTTGGGCATGGCTACTCCACGGATGAGATCGAGATGGAGCTCGGGAATGTGATGATTGCTCTAGGGTGGCTTCATATGCCATCCTGACTGATGTTACGTGTGACAAGGCCAGAGCAAGCTTCCTGGTAGCTCTAGAATTTTGGAGTTAGTACTCCTCTATATCTTCATCTACGAAACTGGACTCCTTGGTGTTAGTAGCCTTGCCACCCTTTGCCGGGCCGAAAGCATTTTTGTGTCATTTCCAATAATTTAGCAACACACATTAAGCATAAGGGTGATGAACAACTTAGAACAAAAGTATCTCAATATTAAAACACATGGGTCCGAGAATTCATCCACATTTTAAAGATGGTGCCACACATTGGAACCATCCATTGAAATACAATTTCAGGTCACGCTAGTTTAAAGAGCGGCCAAATATGTGGTCTGTCTTTTGAAGATGTGGATCTTATGTTTGATTGTCAAGTGAACCAAGTGAACTTGACATGCTATTTCAAAAAGTGATTCAATGTACTAACCATTTTTTTTAAAATCCCTTTTGATTCTTTAACAAACTGGGGAATTCTCAATTATTAGCAAAATGTTTTAACATTTTAAGTCCAAGATTCATCATACAGGCAAGATACTGATGTGTTTCACCTAGACGAATCATTTTATCATACAATCAAGTCAAATCAAGTCCATACCTCTAAAAATATATTATAAATCAAGTTGTCCTCTCCTCGCCCCCTTGCATTCATGTCTAAAGTATAGGAACTCATTGAACCATAGAAAATGTTCAAAAGATAAGTATGAAATTAGACCAAATACCCTTGTATGCAGCAAGGTGTTACATATGTGCTTGAGTGATAAAGAGAAATCACGAACTTAGGAAACCCGATGTGCTTGCGAAATCGATACTAGATGATGTGCATATATGTGCCTATGAAATATGATGTAATATTTGCAAGTTGAAAAGCTTGAAGGCTTAATAATGAGTTCTGCTTTTCGAAAAGCAAGGGAGAAAGAAGATGAATAAGGGAGCAATAGTAGGGAGCACGTTTAAAAGCCCTTCAAGTTTGATTGGCATCAAGTTTGATCCTTAAACTCTAAAAGTGGTTGTCTCTGAAGATAACCAACTTTAATCCACCTTAGACCTAAAATAACCACAATTCCACCAATCATTAAACATTGATGACGGTCCAAAAAGTTGGACTGCCTTTTAATATATGGTCCATATAGTAGATTGTCTCTTATGTCATAATTTCCAAGACACTATGTTGGTCGGGTTTCCTATTGACATAGAAAATAAATGTCTACATTATCAATATGGTTCATTCCTTCAACTATCAATAGGAAGCAGAAGCTCCTTCAATGCCTTTAATTTTTTCTCCATCTTTTAAGATTAAACCTGCATACATCAAAACACATTAGTCAAAAATACTTAGTTTGCCTTCCAATAAGCGCTTTGATTTTCAACATTGTGGCATGATGCGGATATCGCACGAGTGTAGCATCCCTTGCTGCTCAAAGAGCGTTTGATTTAACATTGTGTCACAATGCATGATACCTGAAGCAGCACAAGGATGAGTCATCTTAGGACTGCCATTGCTTCACCCATTTACTTTGAGCCTTCTTCTTTTTGGGTGTCTTTTTTTCCTCCATGTTTAGCTTTTCCAACCACTAAATACTCCTAAAATTCTTTGGCAATAAGTCCCTTCCTGCTTTGAAGGTTATCTCTTCATCTTTGACTCCGAACATGATCTCGTGCTTCTTCGAACTACATTAGTTCTCTCCTGTGAGCAAGGAAATAGCTCCGAGAATAATAAGGATGTCAATATCCACTGCATAATCTAATACCACAAAGTCGACCGGTAGTATGTATCTTTCTGACCTTCACCAACATATCCTCAACTAATTTCCTACCAACTTTTTGGATTAACTTGTCACCATTTAGAGCCAAATAGAGGTAGGATTCAAATATGGTCAAACTTATATGGCTAGGGGCATCAAACGATGTTTTCCCATTTTCATAGAGCTAACAAATTGTCATATTGCCCAATTTCTAAAGGGATGGTAACCTCCCTTGGTTCTCTCTTTTTCTCCACATGTATGTTAGGAGTGATGACACTAACCTAGTGGGTAGGGGACTACTGTTTTTTAGTCACCTCTTCTTTGTCAATAACTCTTTGAGGTACTTTAGGAAACCTTGGGCATTCTTTTTGAGCATCAACAAATGGCACCCAAAGTGTTACTTCTTTCAACCACTCAATGTGTTTAGCAATTTTAGCATCTAGAGTTTGCTTGTCCAAATTTCTTTGAGGAAAGGGAGATGGAGGCAGAGGATAAGATTTGCAATGTCAACTAAGCTTTATTTTCCTTCTACTTCTTCTTGGAGCTCACCACCGCTTCATCAACCACCACATCAATCGGTGGTCATCAAACCTTTTTATCAACAACCTTATAATTTCCCCCAATACCCTTAGCAATATCACCACCACAAGTAATATCAACAACAGGCTGCATAATTTTGTCATTTTTAGTGATAATGTCTATGAAATGAACTGAGCACCACAAAGGTTCCTTAGGCTGACCATTGTGTCACTAGGGAGTTACCCCTTTTTCTTGGGGTTATGCTCTCTTGAGAGATCTCTCACTTTTTGCACCATCTTTTGAATAGAAGCTATATGGGAGCCAAAAATTCAGACAAACATTTTAAGCAAGCTGCCTAACCTCTCTTTGATTGGAGAGCACTCTTCTCCAACATGCCTTCAATTTTGGAAACCTTTATTTCTTGAGACAGTCCCTCTCTCCAGCTTTGTGAACTAGAGAATAGACCCCTTGGTGGGATATAGTAGTTTGAGCTTTTATTTATGAAATTTCCAATGTTGTGTCAACCATTATTAAGGCCTTGATATTCATTCCTTGCATAGTGTTAACCCTAGTCTTGCGATTGAGGTTGCCATTGATTTTGGTTGTTGGAAGATAGATGGCATTGATGTTGTTACTAGCAATGTGGTCTTGGATAACCTCCTAATGCATTTCTAATGTAGTTAGAATCTTCAACCTGCATCGGAGGTTGCTCTTGGTATTGTTGGTATTGAAATGGAGGGTGAAATCCATTCCCATATTGGGGATCACCTATGCCTCTTCAACCGTATGCACTTTTGTTTAACCTCAGTCTCCATCAATTTATTGGCCAACAAGGCAAGGTTGGTGGCCAGAAGCATCATCCGATCTTGCTCTTGGTTCTCCTTCATCAAATGGGTAATAAGGAGTACAAAACATTCACTCCATCACTTTAGTCACCGACATGCCATGCATGGTTATGCTTGTGATCTCTGTCATGTATTCTGGGCAAATATGTGGTTGTAGGTTTGTCTATAAAGCAACCTCCACTCGCATTTTTTAAAATGGATTGAGTGGGAGGGGTCAAGAACAATGTAAACATCTCAAACAAAATATTCTCTAAAACCTATATATGGGTGCCTTAGGGAAATATTGCTTAAAACATTCCTATCTTCAAAAACTGTTCCCCTAGAAGTTGTTGGAAATAGAAAATCTTTTCCCTTTGTTCGACTTTCTTGCTCTATGGAACCCATTTCTTCAAGAACGCATTGACAAGTTCCATCCAAGTGGGATAGAGTTATGGGGTAGGCTGCAACTAATCACGAGCCTCCCCCACCAAAGAGTAATTAAACACCCGACCAAATTGCGTTATCTGAGACATTGATTTGCTTATACATGTTTCATACCTCTAAGAAACTTTTGAGATGTTAGTGCAGATCTTTGTTAGTCAAGTTAAGGAACTAAACTTCCTCCTTTAGCATTTTGTAAATGCTCCCATCAATTTGAAAAGTTAGGAGCACTCACTCTCGAGGATTTTCCATCCTATACCTATTTCACAATCACAGAAAAATAAATGTGATAGAGTAGACTCAAATCAAACAAACCAAAACTTGAATTGCTAGATAGGACCTACTTGAAAAGTTTAATAGCGCCAAAAAAAATGATATCGCCCGTAATCCGCCTCACTAGATAGTATATGCAATGATGAAATATAATTACCAATAAGAAGTCGGGATCATATCTGCGAGGACTTTGTCTAGATCCATAAATATCAAGTAATGCAACATACTTGACAATGATGGTCTACTAACATTAAGGGGTAGAGATGTAATTAAACTAAAAGTTAAGATGATTAAGGTTGAAACAATATAGAGAAATTCTAGGGAAGTTCCCTCATATAGGTTTGATCCTTTAAATTACTCAAAAAGGAGTAGCGAAAATGGGTTCTTCACTAATATGCAAGAAATCTACTTAGAGAATTGAGGTGTCTTTCAACAATCCCAACAATGTCAATCTGTAGTAATTTTATAAAATTGATTAGAATTTAAATCAAAACTTATTGCATTTTGTCAATTAGATTAATCAAATATCTAGGTGAATCTATTAACAAGGTTTAAAGCCTTGAATCATTGTTGATTGATGCTACTTCCACCCAATTGTCTCTTTCAACCAAAATTGAGTCAATTTGGACAATTGATGTTTGTAACTACCAATTTAACAATTCAAATTAATAATCAATTAAATATTAAAAAGCCCATAATCATTCCTCCAATTAAGATCATTGGGGTTCACAAATCCATTGGTTCATAATCCAATATCATGGTTTAGCTACTCATGGCTAGATAAAAAGAGAAGAGCATTGAATTAAGCATGATCACTTATTTAGCAACGAGAAGAGATAAAACTCTTGAATTGATCAATTAATCTTCAATGAAATCTTTAACTACAATAGGTATCGTAAATGAAATGCAAAAACCATGAATACTAACTCTTGATATCTAAAACTATGCAAAACTCTCAAAAATATATCAAAAAGACTATTTATACTAAAACCCCAAAATCCATATTTAAATTCAAATTTGATGGTCCGGTTAGTGGAATGGAATCGCACTATGGAAATACGCTCCATCTCTTGAATTATCGCTTGAAAATGTATTTTTCCTAGATGTTGCCTGTCCTTTGACTGAAGGACCGCTAATGAAATGACGATCTATTCTTCCTTTCATTAATTGAATCTCCGGAAGATTATGTTTGGAACACGGGTTTGTTTGATGGTCCGCATTTTGAAAGTGTGGATTGCATCTGAGTCGTTCCTTGTAGACTACTCTGTGGTGTTCTCTGAATCAACATGTTGTTTAAAGTGAACCATATCCTAGATGTGTGGTCTCGGTCCGCTTGACCTATATCTAGCAAACTTCCAGGATTTTATACCTTCTTTCATCAACTCATGGGATTCCTAAAACTTAGCAAAACAGAATTAATATTGACTTAAATTAGCATTTAAAGGCATGCAAAATTTTATTAAATGAAGTACAAATGTGTCACAAAATTTGTCATCAATGCTTAGGATCAGTATATTAACTCAAGCTTACGAGCATAATTTTTATAACATAAAAAGATTTATTTTGTAAAATTAGGGATGCACCAAGACTCAATTGCTATACCCCAAAAGTCCTTGCCCAGATCCTAGACATGACAAGAAAATTAGCAAAGAGTGAATAATTTTCCTGTTGTGACGAGTCATAGTATGACTCGTTAGGAGGAGCACTTTCACGAGTCTTGGTCGACTCATAGTAACCAGCTGGATGTAATTTTATTAATCCATATGTCATAAATCATGTGACAGGTCATAGGTTCAAGTAACGACCTGTCATATCCCTCGTCCTGAGCCAAGCAGCCAAATGCTTAGAATTTTTCAAAATTTCTTACAACCACGCAGTCAAATGATGAGTTGCTGGAGGAAGTAACGACTGGCCCGAGGATCTCGAGAGAGATTCAACAATTGTTCAAGACTAGTCCGTACACCATAGAAGGAAATCACAACTCGTGATGTTGAGTAATGAGTCGTCCTACAAACCGTAATAAGAAGTTCAAAGAATTTGCTAAAGTATTTCAAAAGATTACTTAGGTTGCCACGGCTCATGAAGAGACGTAACAAATCATTAGGTATGTCCATTGTGAAAAGATCATATAGTGAAAAATATGGTCCAGCAAGTGATCGATGGTCACCACAAGTCATGGTGACAACTAACATGGTGTGACCTTTATGGTGTTAGTTCGGCAGTTTTTGGGTACAAGTTCTTCCTGGAATATTGCTAATATCTCATGCTTTTTACTCCTAAACCAGTCATTTTTATTTTCAAGGGGATATTTAAAGGTTTTACTTAGCCTACACTCTTCTTCACATCTCCAAACACCATAAATTGAAATTCAAACTATCAAGAATTCTCGAAAGCTAAAGTTCATCTTCTTCAATTCTCTTGGATCTCAAGTTAAGTCAAGAAATCAACAAGCTCGGTATTTGGGGTCATCAATTGAGGATTTCTTTAACCTTATGCCCAAATCTAAGTTAATTTCATAATTTAATTTCTTCCATATCCCAATTGTGATTTTCATGAATTCCTAGGTTAGAACTTTTCGTGAAAAAAAATTTATATTCTTTTTTATGAATTGATTCTCTCATGATTTTACACGTATTTCATGATTATATTATTGATTTCATGATAAACTCTCATGTTTCTCTATTTTCAAATTAGCATGATTTACCTAAGCATGTATGATTCTCATGAATTTCAAGGATATATATCACAACTCTAATTTTAGTATAGTTTTTCATGGCTAGTCTATGTATGTCAAGGAATTTATGAACTGTAATAATTCCCAATAAACCCTAAGATTAGACGCTAGAGTTGAAATGGAGAAAACGGGATTTACTACACCGAGTCATGGGACGAAAGGGTCTAGTGATCCATTGGGTGCACCACGAGTCGTTGAGTGACTCAGGGAGAAGGTTGGACTTGGTTGAGTTTTTGACTTGAGGCTGACCACCGATGGGACTACGTAGTCATGGTCACCACCACGCAGTCGCCTAGTGGTCGTGCTAGTGATTGGTTAGAAGGATGAAGGTTTTGCAATGCACTTCATCGACTGAAATACCATGAGTCGTAGGGAACACCACTAGTCGTGTCCCCTATGGTGACCAGTGTTGAGAATTTCAAGTGCAGGCAACGAGAGGAGGACCACAAGTCGTGGTGATTAGGCACGAGTCATCCAATCCCTCATTGGGATTGGTAGTGTGTTTTTCCCTGCAAATTTATTAAGGGCTTTTCCATAATTCCTAAATCAAGGCCTAAAACTACAATGTTTAAAGCTCAGTTAGTAGGGTTTTGATGTGCCTGCAAGTGTACGGGTCGTGCAAGTAATATAGTGGCTCTTTTTAAGAACCGGATTATCGAACCCAAGGGACTGACCATCCTCTAACTATCCATTCATGATGTGAATCTTAAATATCTAAAGTGTTGGTTATAGACATTTTTGTTTTAAGAATATTTAAGTCTAAGTTTGGGTCAACGAAATATTCTGGAAGTGCTTTAGGAGCAACATAGGGTTAAAACCGATTAATCATGCGATAATAAGAATTGCAATGAAATGAGCATGGAACTACCAATTGTTGTTTCACATAATTAGAATTTCATTTTCATGATCTTTCGAGCCTCTAAACACGGCAATCTAGCCTCACCGCATCATTGTGAGCGAGGAGTTTAATTTTCTAGTCAAGGGCAATCAATTATGTTGTGGTTTTACGGGGAAATGATTAGGACTTTCGTACGCCTAACCATTTAACTCAACCTAGCCATCCAACTACTTCTTCGAGTGGTGTGACATCCCAAGTTGGTCTTCATAACCCCTGTGTCAACCAAGCAAGGTGTTAGGTATATTTCTATCCAAACACCCAACCTCTCCGAGATTACTTCATGCTCCCCACATTCTCATGTCCTGACCTAGGTAATGCCTTCAAGCTATTTTCCTAAGCTAACAATATGCTTTTATGGTGATCAATCATAAAAACAAATCCATCAAAACAATAATGCAAGATGAAAACAATCAATAACTCACCTCCAAAACAATATCATAGAATTACAATCGTAATCCATGGCTTCAACCCTAGAGGAAGGGTTCTTGCCATTCATGTTAGTAAAACTACGTTAATCTACTCCTAATCTACTATTAATCTACTCCTAACTACATACTTACATGAGATTGGTAGATGAGAAGGGAATTTGATAAACCCTAGCATGAGTTCTCCCACTTCCCTTCAATTCTAATGCAGTTTTCCCGTAATAAAATCGTGACTAAATGGAAATAAGAGCTAAGGGTCCTATTTATAGTAAATGGAGAACGTGCATAATTTGGCCCGTTGTGGAACGGTCTCGTGTCACTTCTGAGTGTATCGCTGAGCACCGCCTCCGTGACACGGAGGCATCGCGAAAGCTCACCGGAATTTAACCCGAAAATCGGCCTTGGCAGCATGTTGCCGCGATGGCAACGTGTCACGCTGGGCGAGCTCCGTCACACACCTATGTCGCGCAGCCACTCCTGCCGTGGCACGCTGCCAACGCGCAGGGGGCTTGGGCAGCCTCGCCCGCCGTGGCACGTTGCCGAGCTACAGTGGGCTGTTTTGGGCCTCCCTCTTTGGCGACGTTAGCGTGTTTATTCCTTCTCCAAGCCCTAACTTCACCAATTCATGAATTAGCTCCTCAAAAGTCATCAAACCTACAAACAAAGGCTAACTGGGTGTTGGTTAGCACATATCTTCACTTTTATATAAAATCACATGAAATGTATCAAATAGCTTAGACAACAAGCTTAATTTAAGCATAAAGCGCATCACGGACCTATATTATTTCCCGTGATCAACAACCCACACTTAAAGCCTTGTTCGTCCTCGAACAACCCCTTTACATATTCATGGCTATGGAGAGTCCCACATAACTAATTTAGCAAGTTAATTCATGCCACGGCTATAATGATTACGTAAGATACAAGCAAAAATAGAACATGCTATGAAATACAAATCATGTTAAGACTTCTAACCTCAAGAATCACTTTCAATTTAAGCAAACTCATGCAAATCAATTGATTAAGCAATCCAACATGAATTTTATCCTTCATTAAACATGTGCCCTCACGGAAAGAGAGTTACCCAATCACACACAAAAATAATTTTTACATCACAACATGTGTGGGTATATAAAAAGAATTACACTCACTCTCACAAAGAATTCACATGCTTCATGTCATGACCCATAAGCTTGCCCTTGTGTTTTAGCTCCATTAATTTGAGGGATGTATGAATGTAAGATCAATTAGGACTTTGTAGGTTGTAACTTAACTCAAAAAGGTGAGGTACTATTATGGCCAAGCATTAGTGACTATCTTTCCTAAGCGCTTTTAATACATCACGCCTCCATTGCGAACTACCCTTCCCTTACTTCACCTTTTTATCCTGGTGGCTTTTCCTTTTGTTTCCCTTTTATTTAGGCACTTTTGACTTGTCAGCAAGGAGCTCTATAAATAATTTTTCATTACTTTCTTTTCTTACTCCTTAATAATGATCAATCATTCAAGTGCACCTTTGACCTTTTCTCAACTTCTACAACTTGCTACTTTTCATTTCTTTTCATTCTCCTTACTCCTTTACTCTTTCAGATTTTTCTTGTTCAAGCGCTTAGGAGCTTTGGGTCAAATTCAAGGTTAATGAAAGAAAAGGATTAAGCTTATGTTGCGTTATCAAAGAATAGGCTCAAGGCTCAACGGGGCTAACTAGATTAATTTCTCAAGGTAGGTAAAACGAGGGATAAAATTTGGTTAATTCAAAGAAATGCCTAACCACTCACAATTCACATCCTTCATTTCATTTCTTACACACGCTGTGCAAGTTCTAGATAATCCATAAGCACAGAATACTCAAAAACCTTACACTCACTGCACATGCTCAATTTAAGACACATTCAGCAGACTCTTACTCAGCTAATCACAAGAATTCAAAATTAAGCTTCAATTATATTGAGTCAAATTCAAGAGCCTATGTCTCAAACAAGGTCATACATTTTGCATCTTTCAACACTAAACATACTTGCATCTTACCATCATATAAAACACATAACAAGAACATTAAGCATCCATTAGCTATGGTCTCAAAAACCTAACATCTATCGACTAATTCTCATCAAGACGGTCGTCATCCATCCATCGTTTCAAATAGTCCTCACTATGACTAAAACATTATGGCTGCATAAAGAGAAATAAAATAAAAATAAAATAAAAATAAAAATTTTATTCTTCAGTTCAAAACCCCATCGAAAAAAACCAAAAAAAGAAAAACCAACGGGTGATGAATTCATGCTTGACTCACAACGGTTTTTCAATTTTTTCATTTATTATTAATTAATGAATTTAAAAAATTTAAAAATTCAAAATTTTTAAATTTTTAAATTTTATCTTGATTATGTTCTTAAATCATGCTATGTCCTCATAGCATCAAATTAACCTTTCCAAGAGGGTGAGAAATACCCCGAGGCCTTTAGGGCCTAGCTAGTAGCATGTTTTTCCACAAATTTCACAAGCGGGTGGTCGACCCCACACTTTTCCTCTTCCATGCTTCCTAGCTCTCTCCTCCGAGGGTACCTGCCTCTCCACCTGTGCCTAACTTTCCACCAAAAACAAAAACACACAAATTAAAATACCAAAATCAAAATAAAAATCAAAATTACAAAGTGTACCAGGTACCCTTTGGGTTGCCTCCTGCTAGCCGCTCTTATTTTACGCGTCGTGGCACGACGTGGACTGCCCTTTTCAGGACATCTCATACTGGTTCTCTTCGAACCATCTCCTTTCTTTTGCTTTGCTGAGGAGTTCTGTTCTCCACTCTGCTTCTCCCTTTCTCCAACTTCTTCTCAATTTGAAGTCCCTATCGTACTCTGTAGCTCAACACTTGATACGCCTTTGGCCATGCACCTTGGGAATCCTCCACCCCACACTTGTCCTCCACAACACACTAACTTGACACAGGTATCTGTAGTGTGATGGGTTTAGCTCTTGGTAGACTCTGCAAGATTTCTTCTTCATCTCGGACCCTCATTTTCGGGGTCCTCTTCTTTCAAATCAATCACAGCTTCCTCTGTGGCCAAGAATGGCCATGTCCCAAGATTAGGGGTACTGTCATCAACTCCAAAATCTAAAACAATAAAATCAGCAGGTATAATAAATTTACCTAGTTTGATGAGAAGGTCCTCTATGATTCCATCGGGTGTCACTCACGACTTGTCAGCCAGCTGCAACATCAACCTTGTCGGTCTCGGTCTTCCCAAACCCAAGGTGTTGACAAGGATGGGGGGCATGAGATTAACCGTCCCCTAAGTCACACAAAGCTCTGAGCACTTCATCAAACGTTTTTTTACCAATTTGTATGGGAGGGTAAAACCCTGCCTTTTGTTTTTGGCATTTTGCTCAATACCCTTGGACTGGCTCCTCGCCGCTGCTACACCGACATCCACCAATCTAACTTTGTTTTGCCATCACGCCTTCAAGTATTTAGTGATACTTGGGCATTCCCCGTAAGACATCAATAAGAGGTGGGGTTTATGTGAAGCCTTTTAGAAAAGTCCTGTGTGAACTTTTGAAATATCTCCTCCTCCTGCTCTTCCTTGTCTCTGAGGAAATGGTGGTGGTGGTCTTCTTTGCAGGCCAATGCAATGAAGGTTGTGCATTTTGTTGCCCAAAGACTGATTTGTCTAGACGGTGGATGGTCCTCGGTCTTACCAACTTCGGCCGCACCTCTTTCAATTCTTAGGCCATGCATCGCCTATCTCGCTTCCGCTTCTAAGACTGACAGGGAACTGGATCCGCCGGGGGTTAGGATCTCACTCGCTTGGTAATACCCCTTGTGGCCTCATATTTTGAGCAAATGCTTATCTCGACTCCATTTGTTTTTCAAGATTATATGGCTACTTGTTGATTCATTAAGTCTGTTGCCATCCTCGCTTGATTTTCCCGCTAATTGATTCTCGGGGTCTCCATAATTTTCTCGCAAAGGTTTCTAATGCGCCGTTACTATGCCCATCAATCAGCGTATTCCCGCCGATACCGATGTTGTTGAGGTTGCATAAAATTCCCGCTTGATTTCCACCCCAAGAAGAATTCAGGCCTCACAATTTCTGCTGGAGTTGTTCCCAAAATTCCGATTCCCGTGCACATTCCCAACAAAATTGACTGATTCCGGATTGGCTCCACAAGATTCTCGCGTTGTGCCCATTATTACCACAAATTTCACACCAACCTCGAGCTTGCCGAACCGTGCATTAACTCCGGCCCTCGGGCAAAGTCAGCGGCATACTCGCTTATTGAACCGAGTCATCATTTGATGTTGAAACGGTTAACCGTGCTGGCCACAGATCAAACGATTTGCTTGCCAACTCCCGATCTTCTTCCCCGCTTCCCTCTTGATGATTCGCATGCCACTGATTTCCTTGCGGCAATTCTATTCAACAAAGTGTACAACTCATCATATCTTTCCAAGGCTTGCTTACCAGCCGCAGAGTCTAGTAATATTTTATTGTGTGGGTCTAGACTTTCTCCACAAAGGTATGGCCAGCACTTCATTCGATTGTCGATGATGGGGACAGTTCTCAACAATGACTTGAATCTTTCCTAAGCCATACAAGTTCTCATCAGGGCTTCTGCTTGAAACTTAGTATCTCACTTCACAACTTTGCGCCTTGCTCGAAGGAAAGAATCCGATAAGGAACTTTCTAGCCAAGTCATCCCATGAAGTAATGGAGTTCTGTGGGTTCAGCCCTTCAGCCACTTTTTTTTCGCCTCTCCCAACAATGAAAATGGGAAGAGGGTCAATCGGACATAATCTGTGGACACGCCGTGGGGACAAACGTGTCACTTATCTCAAGAAAGCTCTAAGTGCCGTCATGGTTCATGTGCCATTCAAGAGAACACTCACTGGGAATGTAACAGCTGCACCATATTCTGTTTAAGTTCAAAGTTCCCTCCAGGCTCCGGTTTACGGATACTAGAGGTCACATTTGTCGCTAGTGGGATTGCCACTTCGCGAATCGGTCTTGCCGCCATTAATGCCGATACTGGGCTTGTATTGTCCCGCGGTGGTTGTTGTTGTACCTTTTCTTGAAGTCTCTTCAGCTTTTGCTCTAGAGCTACTCTCCTTGCAAATGGATTTGACGTCTAGGTTCACAAATTGGCCCACAAGCTCTCTATTTCTAGCCAGCTCGGCAGATAACCCGTCACTCCGCAAATAGACAAGACTACACCAAGTTTCTCAACACTTAAGAAAAATTTAAAAATCACACAAAAATAGATAAATTATCAAAACTTCAAGGAGTCCCCGGGCAACGGCGCCGCACGACGTGCCTGCAAGTGTACGGGTCGTGCAAGTAATAGGCTCTTTAAGAATCGGATTATCGAACCCAAGGGACTGACCTATTCCTCTAACTATCCATTCATGATGTGAATCTTAAATATCTAAAGGTTATTATAGACATTTTCGTTTGAAGAATATTTAAGCTTAAGTTTGGGTCAACGAAATATTTTGAAAGGCTTAGAAGCAACATAGGGTTAAAACCATTAATCATGCGATAATAAGAATTGCAATGGACGAGCATGGAATCACTAATTGAGCCACATAATTAGAATCAGGCGTTCATGGTCTTTCGAGCCTCTAAACACGGCAATCTAGCCTCACTGCATCATTGTGAGCGAGGAGTTTGATTTTCTAGTCGCGGGCAATCAATTGTTGTGTTTACTAGGAAACGATTAGGTAATTTTCAGATGTCTAACCATTTAACTCAACCTAGCCGTCCAACTACTTCTTCAAGTGGTGATGTGACATCCCAAGTTGGTCTTTCATAACCCCGTGTGTCAACCAAGCAAGGTGTTAGGTATATTTCTATCCAAACACGGAACCTCTCCCCGAGATTACTTCATGCCTCTACATTCTCATGTCCCGACCTAGGTAATGCCTTCTCAAGCTATTTCCCAAGCTAACAATATGCTTTATGGTGATCAATCATAAAAAACAACTACAAAACAAATAATGCAAGATGAAAACAAAAATCAATAACTCAATTCCAAAACAATATCATAGAATTACAATCATAATCCATGGCTTCAACCCTCGAGGAAGGGTTCTTGCCATTCATGTTAGTAAAACTACACACAATCTACTCCTAATCTACTATTAATCTACTCCTAACTACATACTTACATGATATTGGTAGATGAGAAGGGAATTTGACAAACCCTAGGTGAGTTCTCCCACTTCTCCCTTCACTCCTATGCCTTAATAAAATCGTGACCAAATGGAAATAAGAGTCATATGGTCCATTTATAAAATTAAGAACGCACGGCCTCGCCGTGGAATGGCCTGTCACGGAGGTCATGGAGCACCTGCCTCCGTGACACGGAGGCATCACGAAAGCTCACCGGAATTTAACCAAAATCGCCTTGGCGCATGTTTCACCGCGATGGCAACGTGTCACGCTGCTTGGGCAGCGCGTCGCACACCTGTCGCGGAGCCACCTCGCCAGTGGCACGCTGCCAACGCAAGCAGGGGGTTGTCTGGCAGCTCGGCCGCCGTGGCATGTTGCCGACGCGCAGGTGGGCTGCTTTTGGGCCTCCTTCTTGCTGACGTCACAAGTGGTTTATTCCTTCTCCAAGCCCTAACTTCACCAATTCATGAATTAGCTCCTCAAAAGTCATCAAAACCTACAAAACAAAGCTAATCATGTTGGTTAGCACATATCTTCACTTTTATAAAATCACATGAAAATGTATCAAATAGCTTAGACAACACTTTACTAATTTAAACTATAAGCGATCACCACTCATATTATTTCCAGGATCAGGTTTCATAGGACAAACCCTATTCAATGTATCCCCACTCCATGCATGCGAATTCCAGAGCCTCTCCTTGAAGATCAAGTTTGGAAAATGTCATCAAATTCCTTCAATTTCTTTGGGCTTCAAGGGAGTAAGGAATTGGATTTACCTACAGTATGTAAGGCTATGACTGAGAGTTCCTTTGACTCGCATGCTCTAAATTCCTCAATTCCATGAATTTCAATTCTATATTCATGTTTACTTCTGAATAAACTTTATACATATAGGATACACTTAGCTTAAACCTTTTCTAATTTAATGTTCTTATGGGGTTTATTTCAATTCCTGTGAAATTCTCTATGATCTATCTATAATACCCTTCTATGTATCAAATCATGTTTTATGATATATGGGCATATTATATAATTATTTTAATTATTAATTTATAATTTTGAATTTTAATTAAATTATGCCCAATTATGTAAACTACATGAAAAGTCAATATATTGTTCCATTATGATCTTGATCTTCTTAAGACCTAAATTATGATTTATGATTTATGATATGATCTCTCTCAAGTATTCATTATGGACTTATGAATATCAAGTATATACATGTTTTACAAGTATGCATGAATTTCATGATTTATGAATTTATGACTCTTTGCCGATTCATAGGCATTTATTCATGGCTAATCATGTATTTGAAGTATCCATTATGTTATTTATTTATCCATGAACTTCATTAATGATTTTATGATTACGATATGAGCCCCATGTGCATGTTTTTTGGGAGCAAGAATTAGCACCGAGTGGTGACCCGGTGTTCAAAGCGAAAACCCCATGGTCTAAAAAATACGTGCCACCGTAGGTATATATTTATTATTGTATCTCAGATATCACCACGCATGCACGCCCCCCTTCCCCCGGAAAGTCGAATGGTCTTGCCACTTGGGTGAAATAAAGGGGGCATCAAAAGGCTCTATCATAATGTTGTTAGTTAAGATGAATCCTTCCATTGTTCTTCATGATTTATGCATGGTTATGTTATGTTACTTTGCCTGCTATGCTTTACATCGCTTTTCTCCTTGCGACTATAGTTACGATCGATTTATGAATGTTTTGAAAACCTTGAGCCCTTATGTTTACATTATGATATTTATTTTATGAACACGATGTCCTACTCTTATGTGCTTTAACTGGTCTGTTTTACTTACCTTGCAAACTCAGTCATTCCAAGTACTAACGCATATTCTATGTTGTATCGTTTCACGATACAAGTCCGAGGGACTCCAGCCTTAGTTGCATCATTAGTCCTTCTCCTCTCTCGACCTCATTCTACCTGGCAGATAGTGAGTCCTCATCTTTCGAGGACATTCAATTATATATAGTTATGTTTTTTCAATTTCAGTCTTAGTGAGTTAGTTGAGGTCTTGTCCCATCAACTCGCAAGATGTAGAGGCGTATCGTACATAGTATGTATTCGTATCTATCCTTGCGTTATGTATTCGTATGTTGTGATATTTCCGCATTTCATTTCTTTATTATATATGTTATACTTCCACTTGAGTATGTTGATTTTAGATATCATGTTCATGCCACAAAGCTGACTTTTCTGGGAGCTTCCTGGGTTCTTTGTCCCGTGTGTCGATCCGGGCCTATGCTCGGGTCGTACATGAATCTATCTGATTTTAACTAGCGCATGTAAACCTACCATCTTTCAAGTATGATTATGAGAACTATGTATGATTTTGGGAGTAGTATTTTGCACCGAGTAGATGTGGGCTTAGACAACCCAAGTCCTAAATGTGTCAAGCCGTAGGATAAGGGGTTGTCACCAGTTGAGAGTATCTCCCTTCTCTAGAAGTATAATGTGTCCTCACTATTTGAAAATGTCTCCCTTCTTCTAGATGGGTTGATAATTGATATCATTCTTTCATGGTTCTTACCCTCGGTAAGGTATGAACATCCTTCGAATCAGGTTTACAGGTTGGGGCTCATGATTCTCACTTGGCGTATGTCGATAATGATAACCTCCTATCCCATGTCACATCACGTTCATGTTTTATGATGCATTGACTTGTAGTATTTTTGACTCAATGATTAGCTTATGATTTTTATTTACAATTTCAAACATGCTAAGCTTTATGATCCTGTTTCAAAAGGCCATGGTCATTATACTTTAGTTTATGATAAAAGCTTATGTTTTATGACTATATCACAATCATGATTTTTAGCTTATTGTCCTTACTTTTATGTTTTACTTATCCTCCATACTCATTACATTCAAAGTACTAACCATATACTTTTGTGCTTTATCATCTCATGATATAGGTTCAGGTATTTAGTCTCATCCTTTCGTTGGACACGCTCCTGTCCTGCATTCGTGAGTAGATTGGTGAGTCCTCATCATCTGGGGATGTGAGTTTTGGTTTATTTATTTTGTCCTTCGGGCCAAAACCTTGTAGAGCTAGTTGGGGCCCATCCTTCACTCGTCTTATGTTTAGAAATTTTTCTCGACTATGATATATAGGATGTTCGCCGGTTTGACTTGTTGTCTCAATTATATGTTTGTATGATATCTCGCACTTATTCCGCTTATCTTATATCTGGCTTCACTTTGTCCTCGCTATTTGAATTCTTTTCTGCTTATATTATGTATGTGTCATGGGTTAGTTTGAAGTCATTCAGGTTCTTGATCCCTACGTCTGGGGTCTATACTGATCAATCATAATCAGCATACCCTTTGTTGCATTCTGTTAAATCATTTAAATAATAATAAAATAACATGTAAAATTAGAGATAAGAAACAACAATGGAAGAGAAGTCAGGGCAACATGGAAATATTATCAAAATTTTGACTAAAATAGAGATTTAGGTAAAGAGAAAGGGCTACTTGGAAGAAGAAACTATTTTTTATATCTGGAATAAAGGAATAAGAGTAGTATGTACCCACAAAAGATACTTCCACCGTTTCAATTTGTTTGTCCTTTTTTTATAAGTTTGTTTCAAAAAGAATATCTCTTTTCTTTTTCAACAACTCTTTAATTCTAACTTTTTATATGATATGCTTAAGACCACAAGATTAAAAGACACTTTGGTACATTCTATATATCTTTAGATTAAGACTACAAGATTTAAATTTTTTTATATATAATTTTTGAATATTCAAAAATTATAAGAAAATAGATAAACAAATTAAAATGGAGAAAGTAAATAAAGATTTATTCATTTGATTTTCCACTCGTCCTGAACGTGTTTGATTTTTGTTATTACTAAGTTCGTATAAGTATAAAAAAGAAGCAAAAATTGGAAAAAAGAAAAAGGTCAAAACAAAGATTAAGTTATAATGCCTTGCAATTAGTTATCATGTTGTCATAAGTTACTCACTGTAATGTAATCTCGCTTATACGAAAGTGTTTTAAATGTAGCAACATGGATAGGATACAAAGTGTAGCAATAGAAATTCAAACTAGCATCCTTGAAGAGGAAAACCTTTTCTCATTTCATGATCTTATGGGGCTTATTTTAATTCTTGTGAAATTCTCTATGATCTATCTATGGGTCAATTCCTTCCATGTATCAAATCATGTTTTATGATCTATGGGCATATTATATAATTATTTTGATTATTAATTTATAATTTTGAATTTTAATTAAATTATGCCCAAATTATGTAAACTTCATGAAAAGTCAATATATTGTTCCATTATGATCTTGATCTTCTTAAGACCTAAATTATGATTTATGATTTATGATATGATCTCTCTCAAGTATTCATTATGGACTTATGAATATCAAGTATATACATGTTTTACAAGTATGCATGAATTTCATGATTTATGAATTTATGACTCTTGTCTGATTCACAGGCATTTATTCATGGCTAATCATGTATTTCATGTGAGATCCATCATGTTATTATATATTTATCCATGAACTTCATTAATGATTTTATGATTACGATATGAGCCCCATGTGCACGTTTTTTGGGAGCAAGGTTCAGCACCGAGCATCTGGTGTTCAAAGGAAACCTCATGGTCTAAAATACGTGCCACCGTAGGTATATATATTTATTATTGTATCTCTGTGATATCACCACGCATGCACGTCCTTCCCCGGAAAATCAGAATGGTCTTGGCCACTTGGGTGAAATAGTAAGCATCACGTAAGGCTCTATCATAATGTTGTTAGTTAAGATGAGTCCTTCCATTGTTCTTCATGATTTATGCATGGTTATGTTATGTTACTTTGGCTCAAGTTATGTTTACCGGCTTTTCTCCTATGACTATAGTTACGACTGATTTATGAATGTTTTGAAAACCTTGAGCCCTTATGTTTACATTATGATATTTATTTTATAAATACTTCGTCCTACTCTTATGTGCTTTAACTGTCCATTTTACTTACCTTGCATACTCAGTACATTCAAGTACCGACCGCATATTTATGTTGTATCAAGCCACATACAAGTCCGAGGGATCGGTCTTAGTTGCATCATTAGTCCTTCTCCTCTCTGCACTATCTACCTAGTATTAGTGAGTCCTCATCTTTCTGAGGACATTCAATTATATACAGTTATGTTGGCCTACTTTAGTGAATTAGTTGAGGTCTTGTCCCATCAACTCGCGCATGTAGAGGTATTGACTGGGATATAGTATGTATTCGGCATTCATCCTTGCGTTATGTATTCAGATGTTGTGATATTTCCAGATTACTATTATATATGTTATACTTCCACTTGAGTATGTTGGATTTTAGGATATCATGTCTACCACAAAGCTGGACTTAGAGCCTCTCGGGGTTCCTGTCCCGTGTGTCGATCCGGGCCTATGCTCGGGCCGTACATGAATCTATCTCGATTTAACTAGTGTGATGTAAACCTACCATCTTTCAAGTATGATTATGAGAACCATGTATATTTTGGGAGTAGTATTTTGCACCAAGTAGATTATGTGGGGTTTAGACAACCCAAGTCCTAAATGTGTCGTCATAGGATAAGGGGTTATTACCAGCTTGAGAGTATCTCCTTCTCTAGAAGTATAATGTGTCCCCACTATTTGAAAATGTCTCCTTCTTCTAGATGGGTTGATAAGTGATATCATTCTTTCAGCGGTTCTTACCTGGTAAGGTATGAACATCCTTCGATTAGGTTTACGTGTTGGGGCTCATGATTCTCACTTGGCGTATGTCGATAATGATAACCCTCCTATCCTATGTCACATCACGCTCATGTTTTATGATGCATTGACTTGTATAGTATTTTTGACTCATCGATTAGTTTATGATTCTTATTTACAATTTCAAACATGCTAAGCTTTATGATCCCGCTGCTTCAAAGGCTTGGGTCATTATACTTTTAGTTATGATAAAAGCTTATGTTTTATGACTATATCACAATCATGATTTTTAGCTTATTGTCCTTACTTTTATATTTTACTTATCCTCCATACTCATTACATTCAAAGTACTAACCATATACTTTGGGGCTTTATCATCTCATGATATAGGTTCAGGTATTTAGTCTCATCCCCGCTGTTGGACACGCTCTTGTCCTGCATTCGGAGTAGATTGGGGGAGTCCTCACTATCCTGGGATGTGAGTTTTGGTTTCATTTATTTTACCCTTTCAGTTTCAAACCCAGAGCTAGTTGGAGGCCTATCCCTTCAGCTCGCCTTTTATGTTTAGAAATTTTTCGATTTCATGGGTGATATATAAATGTCTGCACAGCTTGACTTGTTGTCTCAATTTATATGTTTTATGATATCTCAGACTTGTATTCCGCCATCTTATATCTTACGACTTGTTTCTTACTATTTGAATTCTTCGCTTATATTATGTATGTGTCATGGGTTAGTTTGAAGTCATTCGTGGTTCTTGGTCCCTATCATGTCCGGGGTCTATACTGGATCATTACATCAAGATGTCTTTGTTGCGTTTTGTTAAATCATTTAAATAATAATAAAATAAGTATGTAAAATTATTGATAAGAAACAACAATGGAAGAGAAGTCGGGCAAATATGGAAATATTATAAAAATTTTTGACTAAAATAGAGATTTAAGTAAAGAGAAAGGGCTACTGGAAGAAGAAACTATTTTTTATATCCGAATAAAGGAATAAGAGTAGTATGTACCCACAAAAGATACTTCCACCCGTTTCAATTTGTTTGTCCTTTTTTATAAGTTTGTTTCAAAAGAATATCTCTTCCTTTTTCAACAACTCTTTAATTCTAACTTTTTACATGTTAAGACCACAAGATTAAAAGACACTTTGGTACATTCTATATATCTTTAGATTAAGACTACAAAATTCTAAATTTTTTATTTTAATTTTGAATATTCAAAAATTATAAGAAAATAGATAAACAAATTAAAATGGAGAAAGTAAATAAAGCATTTATTCATTTGATTTTCCATCAGTCCCGAACGTGTTTTGATTTTGTTATTACTAAGTTTGTATAAGTATAAAAAAGGAAGCAAAAATTAATAAAAGAAAAAAGGTCAAACAAATATTAAGTTAGGAAATGTTGCAATTAGTTATCATGTTGTCATAAGTTACTCACCGTAACAGAATCTGCTTATACCAAAGTGTTTTAAAATGTAAAGCAACATGGATAGGGATACAAAGTGTGTAGCAATAGAAATTCAAACTAGCATCCTTGAAGAGGAAAAACTCGGTGTTTAACTACGAGCACTAGGGGACCCCTTGATACTCTAGGTGATACGACTAATGCTTATAACACTTGTACATATATATATATTATTATATACATACATGTATGTGTGTGTATATATAATACACATACATACATACATACATACATACATACATATATATGTACATATATATATATATAATATATATATATATATAAAGTTTCCACCGAGGCTTCCAGATTGTGTGGAACCCCTGGGCCTCCTACACTATTCCGCCCCTAATTTGAAGGAAGGGACATAGAGAACTTTATGCAAGGTAATTTCATATGTCAATGCTACATTAGAAATCTCAATACCTTTACTTTCTAATCATTATGAAGGCCAACTAGAACAGGATAGACAACATGTCTAATATTTGTCAAGTGAGATCTATTAAAAGTCATGTGGTTTGAGGCACCTTAGTATATCATCAATATCTATACTCTTGTCTTTGAACATTTGCATGAAAGTTTACCAAAACAACAGAAGAAATGTTATTAGAGTAGACTACAATACCTACAAATTTATAGTTCCATTCACAATGTTGTTTGAAAGATCTTTTGGGTTATCGCATGAAATTATTGGAATATGTTCATCAATTATCCATGTTGTTCTTTTGATAGTTTGATATTTTGTTTCTCCTCTCTATGATCCATATCATCCCACCTCATAGATAACTTATCTATATATGGAACTTGAGCACATGTACTAGTAACTCTAAATCACACCCCCAGAAACTAAGTGACGCGAATATTGTTAATAAAGAACCCAAATAGCTGGGTCGATCCTACGAGGAATAAGTGGTCGCTATAGAATAACGCTAGTGTCTACACTTTTAGTACAGTTATTTCCAAATTGGGGCTTTAAAGAAAAAATCAAGTAAGAAAGTAGTAAATTATTGTTGTGATAAAGTTTATGCAATTAACTAGGAAAGTGCCTCCCATGAATTAATAACAAATATCGGATTATTAAACTAGTGATCTATCCTAATACTTAGCCTACGTAGCTAATAATAAAGGTTCATCTAAATGACTAATTCGTCCCTATTAAATTACTATACTCAATCACCAAATTAGGTCTCTTGAGTGATTTCACTTTAATCGTTATCAATTATTTCAAATTAACTATCCCGTGACCACAAATTTCAAGTTAGTCAATGAAACTTAGAGTTCAATGTTTTTTTGTTCTTCTCTATTCCTAATCTCTATTTCTCTAGGTTCAAGCAAGTAGGAAATCAAGGCAAGTCCTAACTTGCGCACCGTTAGGAAATGTTTATGACGAAAAGATGAACAATACAAGAATTCATTTTGGTTTAGAATCACCTTATGTTAACCCTAGTTAGTTAATTAACCATGGTTCCCACAACCCTAGTTGAGGAGGTTTAAGTTATTCATGATTGCAAGAAAAGAATTAGATGTCATGCCCCACCGTGGGAGGAACGATTGGCATTCGATGCCCTACTAGGTCCGAACTGCCCATCGCTACGCACCTCCGTGCCTGACACACTAAACTCAATTAAGAAGACAACGGAAATATCTCGGAAGAACACAAATTTCCGTAAGACAAGGCCTTGTAGCCACCTGTAAAATAAATAGCTAACAAGAATAGGTAATAATAGGGAATCCAATGCAGGCCGACAAGACTACCATGATGTCTTGTTATGAATGAAAAGTAACTAAAGATTAAATCAATCTATGGCCGATAAGGCCGCGATTAATAGCTAAACAAGGCCCCACACGGCCAACACGCAAGATAAAGCAACTAGCCCCACACGACCAATAAAAGCTAGCCATAGGAAATCAAACAATCCGCAAGCCTCTAGGAGTGATATACTAGTCGAGATAGGGCCTTGACCTACCCATAAACTGTACAACAAAAAGAGAGTCAACCTTCTAACTAGTAGCTCGAGGAATGGAGCCGACCGCTCTGCTAACTCTGACAAAAAGCTAAGAAGGTCTTAATCTGCGTCTATCAAGCACTCATGCTCAAGTAACGCAAAGGCTCCCAAGAAGGGCGTCAATATAATATAAAATTTAATATGTAAGATATAAATGATCGAATAAAAGAAAGAAATTGAAAATAATCAAAGGAGGATAGATCTACCTGGAATAGCTAAACTTCCTTCTATCTAATATATCAAGAATAATGCAAACAAGAACCTTACTTCCGCCCTATAAACCGTGAAGGTACAACTAGCACGGAATAAACCACCAGGCTCCTATAAGCCCCGATGAGTACTCCTCAATCTATATACTTAGCAGTACCGCTAATCGGGTCAACTAATAGCTATAGTCATCCTACCAGTCCCCTATGGTCTACAACTGAGCCCACTTGGCCTCGACTCGAAGTTGTGTCTAAGTCTAGGTACCTCGGTATCTCGCACTAATGCACCAAAGCTCGACAGGGTGTGGTGCCGATATTAAATATATATAATAGTTCATCCATGGAATGGACCGTATGAGACCTTGACCCCATCTTCTTCCCTTGATAGACGGTATACCGCTCCATGGAGCGACGTCATCTCGCTTCGGCGGGCATCGACATAGCTAGCAAATCCCCGGGGGTGGCATGTGGCATAGTCAATCCCAAACTAAACATAGATACCGGTCTTAGCTAATAAAACTAGCTAATCAAGCAATTGTGTCTATACTTTTGGGCCTCTACCGGGATTTAAACCGAGTCATAATACTAAAGAAACTAACTTGCCAAAGGAATTTGCCTACCATACCTCGATCACCGATTTCTTATTAATCGGCGGTTCCAAGGTCGTATTCATAGCTCTTCCCACTGCAATCATATTAATGGGAGAATGAGACTAATTTCATTACTAAATTCGGTAAAAATGATAACTCTTTATATAAATATTAACTATACTTCAACTTAACAGAACATGGCCAAAATGTAAAATTCTCGAAAGTTTAGAAGGGAGAAATACCACTTGAAGCTTGTAATCGTATAGAGATCAATTTTGGAGTAATTTAACAACCTTGGCTCGCTGGGGCTATGATTCACCAAATGAATTTCACGAAAACAACTCATAGTAATGCTTCCATAACCTTAAACTTCAATACTCGGTTAATTTGAATTTGACGGTGTTTCGTAGTGTAACTAATGAAAATTTATTGATTCCTTCGTATTTCCTCTCCTCCGGCAAAATGCAATATGTATATATCACACATAATGAAGGAGGGGCTTTATATATACTTGAATGGTGGACAGGGGGTCCGCGGCATGGACCCCAACGCACAATCTACTTCGGGCATTCCATGGAGCCTAACGCACAAGGAGGGGTCCATGACACGCTTCTATCGCGCCTACTTCCCGGCCTCTTCGTGCGGTCCTGATCTCCACACTCGCTCGACCTTCCCCAGGCCTCTTTCTCGTATGCATCATACTCTAAAACTCTTGACTAACGTACGAATAGGACGTAATTAACATTAGAACTTATGGGGTGTAACATCCTTCACCCCTTAGGGACATTCATCCTTGAATTTCATAACCGCTTACGGGAATTTAACCTTTTTAGCTACTATTTGGGGAAAAATTTCGACAGAGTCTCTCCTATAATCTGGAATATTTGAAAACCCTAAAACACAAAGAGTCCGATACAGCATTTCATATAATAACTATTTCACAAAAATGGTACCCAACTCGGAATAATATATGTAACACACATCATGAAGACAAAACTAGATAATAAATGTACCTCGCTTGCATGGTCTGGCTAAGCCTCGGAACAAGTGAGGATATTTGGATCTCATATCATCCTACCTTCCTGTGTCATCTCTTCTATTCCTCGTTCTCCATAATACGTTAAATGGGCTTTACATCTTTAGTTCTCAACCTACGAACTCGATCTAATATGGCTACCGGAACTTGTTGACAAGCTAACTCCCGCAATCCGAACATCCTCAATTGGCACAATTCATGACGGAGCTCCTACGCCACTTCCGTAACATCGACACGAAAGATCGGGTGGACAGATTTAATTCAAGGCAAATCTAGTTCATATGCCACTGACCATCCTCCGGAGGATTCGGTAGGTCCTATAAACCCTAGCCCATCCTCCGAGGATTCGATATGGTCCTATAAATCTCGGCGCTTGCCCTTTTTACCAAACCTTATCACGCTCTTCATTGGAGAAAACTTCAAAAATACCCAATCGCCTATAAGAACTCCAGATTTCTACGTTGTACATCAACGTAAGATTTCCTCGCGGCTCAGGCCGTCAGCAGACGTTCTCCGATGAAGCTTCACTTTTTCTTCCGACTAGTGGATTATGTCTCGGTCCGATTAACTCTAATTCTCCAACTCGAACCAACCAAATTGGGACCTATATTTTCGCCCATATAAGGCCTCATAAGGCGCCATCTAGATCGTTGAATGATAATTGTTATTATAATCAAACTCAATAAGGGTTAAATGTTCATCCTAGCTTCCCAAAGTCCAAGACACATGCCCTCAACAGAACTTCGAGCTGCCCGAATTATACGCTCCGCCTACCCGTCTATTTAAAGATGGAAAGTTGTACTCAGGTTAAACTGCATCCTCAGGCCCTTTTTAAAGGACTACTAGAATTTAGTTGTAAATGGCGCTCCTCTTAGAAATGATGGATACTAGAACACCATGAAATCGAACTATCTCTCTGATATACATATCGACACAAATCTCCTTAGCTTAGAAGGTAGCTCCTAACTGAAGAAAATGGGTGATTTCGTCAATCTGTCGACAACCACCCAAATAGAATCATATCTGCATCCTATAGGTAATCCGGTCACAAAATCCATATTGATAGCTTCCATGTTAATACATAGGCACTTCTATCTCCCCGTGTCAATTCGCCGGGGTTTTTGATGCTATGTCTTTACCATCAGGCAATTAGGACATTGTGTTATAAATTTTTCTACTTCCTTATTCATTCCCGTGCACCGCAAATCTCTTTATATCATGATACATTTTTGTCGAACCCGTGAAGAGAGAATAACGGAATAATGTACTCGTTATGATCTTCCGCGAAGTCCTGCTTATGTCCGTCTCATGTTACTTCAAACCCGATATTTCCCTGCTGCTTTATCTCCGAGGCCGACCAAGTTAGGATCTTCAACATACCTTCCTTTGACCTCTACAACCAAGGATGATACTTACAGTATTCGGATCATTGTTCCATCGTCTCCCGAGTCTACTATTTGAGCGGTCAAACTGGGCTAACCGATGAATTCCGAGACAGCTCCCGCCGTCTGTGCTTAAAATATGCCAAACTTCCCATGGATTTAAGATCGTAGGGCATCTGCTACAACGTTAGCTTTTCCCGGGTGATATAAAATGATCATATCGTAATCCTTCAATGCCTCTTAACTAGCGGCGCTGCGGCAGATTCAACTCTTTTTTGTGTAAATATGTACTGGATGCTCTTATTCAAGAAAAATATCTATGTGGACACCATAAATAGTGCCTCCATATATTTTCAAGGAATGAATTACCGCGCCAATTCCAACATCATGGGTAGTGTAGTTATTTTCATGCATCCTCAACTGTCTTGAAGCGTAAGCAATTACCTTGCCATGTTGCATTAGAACACTCCCTAACCCGACGCCGAAGCATCGGCAAGCAAAGAGCCACTCATATAAACTCCAATCATCCTTTTCCTGCAAAGCTTAATACCGGTGCCGAGTATCAACTCCGTTTTTCAACTCGGATGCCTGCCTTCACATGCTTCAGTCTAGTGAAATTTAGCTTCTTTTTGAGTGAGCTTGGTCAAAGGTGATGCTAAGGTAGAAAACCCTTCTAAAACCTTGTAATACCTAGCTAACCCTAGGAAACCGTATACCTCAAATGGGAGTGGTAGGATTAGGCCATTTTTTACCGCCTCAATCTTCTATGAACTACCCGAATACTATCATTCGACATAATGTGTCCTCTAAGAAAGCTATCAAATTCAGCCAAAACTCGCATTTAGAAAATTTCCTATATAACTGGCGATCTTTGAGAATCTGGATCACTATTCGTAGATGATCTTGGTGATCTTCCTCTGAATGGGAATACACCATAATGTCATCAATAAACACTATCACAAACAAGTCCAGATATGGCCTGAAGATGCTATTCATCAAATCCATGAACACTACTGGAGCATTCGGGTCAACCCATAGGACATGACTAGAAATTCGAAGTGGCCATACCTGTCCCGAAAGAGGTTTTTTGAATATCCTCTCGCGAACCCGAACCTAATGGTACCCACAAATTAAATCAATTTTTGAGAAATACTTTTCCCTCTGTAACTGATCAAACAAGTCGATCTATTCTAGGGAGCGGATATTTATTCTTGATGGTGACTTTATTCAGCTGTCGATAGTATATACACATGCGGAGGGAGTCATCCTTCTTTCTCAAAAATAGGACTCCGCGCACCCTACTTATGAAGTACTATCCCGATGAAGCCCTTATCTAACAGATCTTTCAATTGTTCCTTTAATTCTCTTAACTCGGTAGGAGCCATTCGCCCAGCAGAGGGACGGAGAAGCCGAGTCTCCGGTAGTAAAATCAATTGCAAAGTCGATCTCCTATTCTGGGGGAATATTAGGAAGTTCATCTCGGGGAATGCAACTGGAAATTCATTGACTAATGAAATGGATCGGAGAGTCGGGGACTCGGCTGAACATCCCGAACCCCGACAATATGATAGATACAACCCTTTCCTATTAATTCTCGCCCGAAGATAGGAAATAAACTCATCTAATCTGGGCATATTTATATGCCCAAGTGATACTCAAATGCCGTTTTTGTCTTGTTTATCCTATAATGTTTGTACATTCTCATGTAAAATGTGAATTTATACTAACCAACATGATTAGCATTGTTTTGCAAGAAAAATGTCATTTTATGAAGCTAAGATGCATGTTGGGAGAATCGGAATGGACTCGAAGCGAGCAAGGAAATGGCCAAGGAAAGCAATGAGAAAAGGAGCTCCACGATGGAGCTGTGTCACGCCGCCATCGCGGAGGCATTCTGCTCGGAGGATTAAACTTGGCACAATTCTAGAGAAGGTCCGCGTTGCCTCCGTGGCATGTTGGACCTAACTACCTGGAACTTGAAATTCCAGTAAAGGTGCATGTTCGTTCCGTGTCATGTTGGTCGAGCTCCAAGTTGCATGCCGTGCCACGTTGGGATTAAATACCGGACGACCAAATTTCGTGAGCCCACGCTATACAGAAACACGGAGGCAAAGCCCACGATGCGCTCCGTGACACGCTGCTTGTTATTCCGGGGAAAAATTCTACCAGTATAAGTAGAACACTTAGGTTCATTTTTAATTATTTGACTTGGTGAGCAAGAACGTGGGTTAAGGGCAAATGAGAGGACGAAATCTTAGGGTTTTTCTCTATCTCAGTTTCTCCTTTCTTTCAATTGGTTAGAGTGTGACTTACACTCATTTGATGATGTTTAATCCACAAATGAGTGGCCACTCACTTCTTGTTGAGGTTAAGAACCATTGTATTGAAATGTGATTGTTGATCATTTGGTTTTTCATCTTTCTTCCATGGTTTTCTCGATAATTTGTTCTTACCGCATTAACGGGTGGCCAATGTTAATGTACATCTAAAAAGTCCGGTTTCACTCGAGAGAGCACGAAATTGAAAAGTTGTGAATTAATAGGATATGATCTTTTCTTTGTTTGGGAAAATTGAGAATTAATTTACCTTCGTGGATAGAAATATACTTGAAAGTCAGATTAGTCAATTACTTTAATCGGTTTTGTATGGCTAGAACATGAATTGCTTATCGCTGCATATGTAGGTGGAAGGTTCATGATTCTTGCTGGGTTAAATACGAGAGTTTTAATATAGGCATAAGTTCCGACTAGCAACCGGAGTAGAAGATTAACCAACTTGTATCGATCATTAATTTCTCTACATGTTCATTTTAGCCTCGCATGCTCATCTGAGGTTTAGAATCAAACTATATTCATTTTAGGATTTAGGGTAATAAATTTAGGGAAACAAGAAAATATAAAACTTTTCTTTACATTGTTGTCTTGATTTTTAGAGTTGCAGCTAATTGACACTTGAGTAGATTTGCCCGTAGTCCACTGTGGGATCGATACTTGGCTTACGGAGCCATTTACTACTTGTTCAACCACGTGCACTTGCGTGTAGTCATCCGTACTCACCGGACAAGTTTTGCGCCGTGGCGGGACCGGCAATTGGCGAAATTTTTCTTAAGTGTTGGTTTGCTATTTCTATATTAGTGTTGACAACTTGGTATACCGTATTTTGCAGATATTAAATTCTATCAACATCAGCAAGGGACAAAGAGCTGGTGGATCCATCCTTAGAGCCGGAAAGACAATTCCATCTTCAACGGAGAGAAGCTCTAAGAGAAAGCCGCAGCTGCTCGTACAAAAATCCTCGGAGCAACCACAGAATCCCCACTTGTGCGGCAGTGTTAAAGGCCTCGAGAAATGCATTCTAAGCCGCTTCGTGATGTGGCAATCCCACATGCTAGCAATGCACGTCTAGCATTCGCAACTCCGAGCCAGAGGGAGGTTCGAGCTTAAAACGTAACATGGTGCAATTGCTGGGCCACTTAGCGGGCAGTTCATGTGTCTCCTCACGGAGTAATCCACAACAATATCTTCAAAATTTTGGAGATAAGTGACACTCACATTCCTCGCCGGAGTGCCACGCATTGGCGTCGCTTACATTGTTCCCATTTCACTTTTGGGAGAAGCCAAAAGGTGTGTTGAAATGAGTCACCCACCTCCATCACCATGGGATGATCTTTGCAAAGAAGTTCTTGATCCAGCTTCTTTCCATCCGGTAAAATGGTGACTTGAATTCAAATTCTAAGTTTTAAACAAAGAGAAGGGTAGAATCTATATCAATCTTGGAGAGATTCAACGATGTTGGTGGATTATCCTCATCACCACTAATCCAATGATGTGCTGGTGCACACTTATAGAGGGTTTGGAACCCTTACACAAAAATTTTGGCTTGACTCAAGCAGCTTGGGACAAGCATGAGAAAAGACTTATGAGGAGTTGTATACTTTGTTAAATGGTATTTCGCAAGGTAATCTGGAGTGGAATGCGGACTCTTCAAGAGGAGGAGCAAGGAAAGCAAATTGAGTCTTAGAAGTGGATGGTTTATTAAAACTTATCGCCGTACAGATAGTTGCGCGTGCATCACCAACACCCACTTCGGGCAACATGAGCGTGGAATCACCAAGCCCCAAAGAATGCAAGAAAGAGATTTGGTGTGAAGTGTGCGGAGTAATGAACACTGGGCTGAGTAGCCAGGAGCAAATCCGCACTGGGTGAACTTTGTCGCATGCACAAAGGAATAATCACCAACAAGTATGGTGCGCCTACAATTTAATCGAGAATCACCCCAATTTCTCTTGGGGTAGCAACAACCATCAGGGGCAGAGTTCGAAATGGGGCACACAAGAATGAAGGAGGGTAGCGTAATTATCGGGCCGCAGCATTTAAATAATAATGCGCCTCCTCCCCCACCATAACCCAAAGCATTGAGGAGATGTTAAAACTATGATAGCTAACTGCTTCAATTGTGCCGACTATGTTAAATTGGCAAAACATGTAAAGAACAATCGGGCTAGCTACAAAGGCGCCGGAGTACCGCTTGGGGAAATTTGTCGAGCCCAAAACACTGTGCCTAGAGGAGGACTTCCTAGCGACACGGACCCCAACCTCGTGTGAATGCAAAGGACTACAAGGAGTGGTTTGCAGCCTTAAAAGAGGTGGAACCAGAAGACCACCTACCTTAACAGTCGGGAGCAACAGAATCGAGAGGGAGCAAAGTGATGAGAGGGGAAGAAAAGGATGCCGAACTGTAAAGACCTCTACCTCGTTTCTCAAAGATTGGAAGAAACACAAGGAGGAGGCGTGTTTCAAAAAGGTCATGGAGGTGCTTAAATGTGTACACATGAACTTACCTCTTGTTGATGTTTTTGTGAGGCTCAAGTACGCAGTACATAAAGGACATCGGGCGAACAAAAGCAGTTGACCGAGTACGCAGGTGGCTCTTTCGAGGACTCGCACTTCCCGGATATAGAACAGGTTACCCACAAATCTTAAGGACCGGGAGCTTTACAATACAAATTACTATTGGGTTAGAGTATCCGAGTCATGGATTATGTGATTTGGGAGCGAGCATTAACTTGATGCCTATTATCGGTATTCAAGAAGCTGGGGCTAGGGAGTCCTAGACCAACAAATGCTGATCTGCAAAAATAGCGTGATCGTTCCTTGGCAAGACCAGATGGTATTGTGGGAGGACGTGGCTGGTAAAGTGGGCTCCTATCTTCCGTAGACTGACTGAAGTTGCATGGAAGTTCCATTTATTTTGGGACTTCCTTTCTTGGCGACTGGAAAGCGCCGATCGATGTAGCTGCAGGTGGCAAATGCCTAACTATGCAACCACACAAGGTGGAGGTGTTCGATGTGTACAAGGACACCAAGCTCCCATCTGTGTACGAGGAACTCTCGGTGATCAACGTGCTTGATCGAGTTGATGTTGTCTTCGGCATTTTAGTCACGAGGAGTTAATGGGTAAAACCACCTCACAAGGGTAAGCTGACAGGGGTGAGGACGTGTTCGGAAGAAACGCCCATCACCCTAGGGGCGGAATATGCATGAATGACGCCGTAGCCGCGACGGTAAACCAGAGCCGCACGAGAGGCAACCCGTGATTTTGTTGTATTTAAAACCTTTAAATTCTAAATTCATAATTTAAAAAAATAAAAAATTAAAAACATATTTATATATATATATATATAAATGTAAATATAAAAAAAATATTGTGTTGTGTTTTTCAAACCATGGGATTCTAACCGATTTCTTCTTGTAAGATAAATTTCAGGTTGATCGGAGGGCAAAATGCAAAGAATCGCAAAGGAGAAAAACAAGGTAAGAAAAAATAAAAGTGGCAAAATAGTGATGCCCACGTGATGGCTCCGTGTCACGGAGGAGGGCCTCCAAGTACCCTCCATGACACGGTGAAGGCAACTCGAATTTTACAAATTCCACAACACCCACGCTGAGTGGATCCGTGTCACGGAGGGGTGCTACGCTGCTACCTCCTCGTGACACGTTGAGGTGTTATTCGCCGGTCACCTGGGTCACGGTAACCCGCGCGAAATCCCCACTTTTTAACCTCAATTTCCCTTATTTTTCCTCATTTTTCATCCCCCCGCGACAAACATTCCAAAAACTCTTCTCCTCAACGTGCCACGGACCTAGGCACACAACTTCATCAAGTTTTCTTCCTTTCATCGAATTCAAGGTATGTTCTTCAACTCTATCTCAATTTTGGTCGTTTTTTTTTTTTTAAATTTCAATTAATTTACCACTTATTTGAACAATTTGAAGAAATTAAGCTTAAATTCATTTAAGTTATTGTTGATTGATGTTCGTAATATCATTGTGATTTTATGAACCCGATAAATACATTAGCTTGATCAAATTTTTGTAAAATTGTAGCTAGGGCTTGAATTTGAATATGAAAAGGGGAAAAATCTAGTTGAAATGTGAAAGTCTTGTTGGTTTGTGTATGTTGGGTGAGATGAGTTGGTTGTGCTAACTGCTAATATGCTAAAAGACCGACGGATTTTCGGGGTATTGAAATTGTGATATGCAAGAAATAGGTGAATTGCATAGGTTTGTAATTTTTTTAATTTTTTTACTTTTTATGTTTTATTTAATTATTTGTTATTATTATATAGAAATGTGATCGATGGTAATGTGTGATTAGTTGTACGAAGTCTGAGTAGTACAAAAGAATTTATGCTTACAAATTCTCCTCAATGCACAAGGCATGCTGGTTGGTTTTTGTTTGTTTTTGTAAATTAGAAATAAGTATGATCTTGCCGTAATGCCGTAATTGTGGCTAAAGACTATGTGGGGTAGCTTAGCCTAACCCAACCTTAGTCGAAGCTAGTTTTAAAATTGACCGACATTGGGACTGCTCGTTTATTTGACAGAACGATGTTGAGCAGGAAAGACAAAGGAAAGGGAGCATCTACATCGGGCGCCTGTAGAGAAAGGAGGATTAGACCGGGAATGCTAGCCCCAAAGAAAGCACCAGCGGTTCCATGAGGCCAACGCCGCTGGGATACGGAACCCATGGTGACAAGAGGAAGGGAAGAAGTGGTATACAGAGCAGTGAAGAACAAGTACTTCCTCGAGGAGCACATTGCAAGGGAGCCTTTGGCATAGGAGTTGCCTCAATAGTCCACCGGATTGACACTTTCTGCCGAGCTTCATCTTTTGAAGAGCCTAAGGAGTGCAATCCGTACTTGATTCGGGAGTTTTATGCAAATTGGAAACCCGATTACCCGCAGTCACCCATCAAAATAAGGGGTCGATTGTCACTCTTAAGCCCCATCACCTTAATGCCATCTTGGGGGTGCGTAACACGTGACACCCATGTACTCCGCACCAATCACTCACCGTATGCGGATATAAGACGACCTTGTGTGGAGCCCGCTCGACAAAGACGCTGGAGCAAGCATAAGGTGAGGGGCTACCATCGGCTGTGCCCTACTCACAGATGAACAGGGAAGCCAAAACTGGCTGGAAAATTGTTTGTTCTTGCTTGATTCTAGGGGTGCACATGACAGATGTCACCCGGGATCGCGTATGCTTGGTGTATGCCTTGATGAAAGGGCTGGAGATCAATGTTGGGGTGGTGATCATATCCGCCATGAAGAGAGCCCATTTGCATCAAGGACACAGGTACGGGTTCGGTGGTTTGCTGACTATGTTCCTGAGGGGCCTGGATGTTGAGGAAGAGGCCCTGGATTACATCCCGTAGATGGAGAGGCGTGTCGTGGATGTCACAAAGACCATGGCACCCGAAACCACTCACGGGCCAGTCCTTACACTAGCCGAGCATCATGCTCGGGATGATCAGTACATGGCCCGCATGTTCGGGATGCAGATGCTCCAGCTGCGCATAG
>JACEIK010000797.1:0-20035 GCA_018107945.1 Datura stramonium
AAAAGTAAATATACATTACAATAAATATTATTAGACTATTAAATTAAATAAGAAATCTATAATTTTCATAATAGAGAATTAATGTTTTCATTTAATTTACATTATTTCACTTTATTCAAATTAAATTATAATTATTTATCGTCATCTTCATTAAAATGTAAAAAAATTCAAAGCCATAGTATCATGGTTGTTTCTTTCATTTAATTTTTTTTATTTAAAAATTTATATTTATGTTTTCTACTAAAATATTTTGTAATACTATTTGGTTGAAGGGTAAAAATATCATTTAATATTTGATGGGTATTTTAGTTATTTATTTTATTTTTTATGTTTTTTCTATTAAGTTCATTATTAATTAAACCTTAGAAATTATACTTTTGGCCCTTTTTCGTTTTTTTTAAAAAAAATTGTCGAATATATTTATTTCAGTGAGTTATTATTCACTTTTAAATAAATAATAAGTAAATAACTATATATAATGAGATTTTCTTACTGTTTGGTACAATAAAAAATATTATAAGAGTATTGTTTAAATGTAGGGTAAAATAATGATTTAATATTTGATGACTAATATGGGACTTCCACTTTTAGTATATAATATGATAAGGATATGATTCAAATATTATTATTTATTTAGATATTTAATTTAGTTTTGATTAAGTAAATAATAATAAAATATTATTATTTAATTAAATATTTAAATATGATATGATATGATTTAAATATTACTATATTAATAGATATTTAATTTAGTTTTGACTCAATGAATGAAAAAATATTATCATTTTGTTAGATATTTAATTTGATTTTGATTTAATAATGATAAAATATTATTATTTAATTAGATATTTTATTATATTTTAATTTATTATAGAGGCAAAATGATAATCCAACTTTTTAAGTTAGCTTCCCACTTTTATTATAATATGATGATATCTTAGCTTCAACAATATTAAAGAGAATATCATTTTTCTCATTTCTATAATAATTTATATTAATGACCATTTGATATAATATATTTTGACAAATGACAATTATATAAGCAACTAATATAATTAGTTTGGATGCATATAAGAAAGTAATACATTATGTTATCAATATTGTTTGATTATAAATTACATTGATTATCCGCCAACAATACACATATCATCTAACGAATCCGTACAAGCTTACATAAGCATACACGCGCAATGCACGTGTCCGTGACTAATAGTAATATTGGAAAAGTGGGAAGCTCCTAGTTTTAAAGTTGGATTACCATTTTACCCTCCCTAAATAAAATAAATAAATAATTATATTATAATAAATTGAGAAGCTCCTAACTTCGAAATTGAATTACTAGTTTCACCTCACCACTAAATAAAATAAATAAATAAGCAAAATATTATAATATGATATATATATATATATATATATATAATTAGTTTTTTTTTTGGATTATATATATATAGATAACTTTTAGAGAAATATTATTCCTATATAATATTTGTGTACAAAAATATAAACTTATATTATATTAAAAAAACAAAAAAAACATTTGAGATAGTCAGTTATATGAAATTGGAAATTAAATTATGATTGAAATAAATTAAAAATATTTTTAATTTTTTAATTTTGTATTTTTTTACTACTTGCTCAAGAAATTGGAAAACACTACAACCATATTTATTATCTAAGTAAATTATAAATAAATGCATATTTAGTATATATATTTTCATCTTATGTGCTAATGCAATGTTTTGGCTTTCCTAAATTTTTTGCAATGACGCCTCAATAGTATTAAAAATAATAATGAACAATTAAAGATAGCAATGAATGAGATATCCAAACTTTTTTTCTTTTTATCCATTTTTCATGCCTTGCGTAAATATATAAACACACTATACATAGAAGGATTTATTTGAACAGAAATTAGATATGGTAATTTTACCAAAGTTTCAAACCTAGCTTTTCTATCTTTTTTTAATATATAAGGTTTTTTCCAGTTTTATCTTTGCCTACCTCTGAATAGTGATGGGTTTATGTAATCTACTTTAAATTACTATAAATCATGATTCTTTTTATATCTCTTGCACTTTTGAATTAATGGAGTTTAAGTGATTTGTAAATTTACTCTTGAATGGTGAACTTTTTTTTCCTAATATATTTGTCTTGACTCAAGCATTTGATATTTTGTATGTTGATGATTAGGAATATATGGAGTCATTATACAACTTATGAGGGATTTAGTAGTTTAGTTACTATTTATATGTGCTTATTTATTTTATCAGTTTGGAGAAGCCTGATTTTCCACGTTGTAATTTCTTTCATCTCTTCCAAATTTAAAAATAGAACTCACTGTGGAAGAAACCAACAGCTTTCTCCTAAATCATGTGTTTGTACTAAAAAATTACTTAATATGCATAAAATAATTCTTATTCAAAATTAGTTATCTCAAGCAAAATGAAGATATTTTATTAATAAAATGTTAAATCATAAAAAGAAAATCTTTTTTACAAATTGTAACTCATATAAACTCCAAATTTAGCTTTTAAAAATATTCGCACGAGCAATTTCAACGAATCTATTCAAAGGCCATATCTAATATCTTCACATTTAAAAAAATCTTAAAATTTTAATACATATAATATAAACCTATGTAATTGGGATCACCTCTAATCACTAAGTTTGTAGTTTTTTTTAAATTTAATTTATACCACACGAGCATATTTTTTTATTAATATTTTATATAAATAAAAAATATTATCCCAATTAACTTATACACGCCATAATACGCATCGCATCTCAAAACTAGTAAATAAATAGAATGAGTAAAATGAAATAAACTCCAATATTTTCCAGAATGAAAATAAACTCCTCTCCTTGCAATTCTTTCCCCTTTTCAGTTTTGCTTTCCTTTCTTTCCCTCGCCTTCACTCTCAGTGAGATGCAATCCAAAAGACAAACAAGTCCTTCTACAGATCAAGAAAGACTTGGGCAATCCGTACCACTTAGCCTCATGGGATCCAAACACAGATTGCTGTTATTGGCACAAGCAAATGTGACCGGAAACCAACCGGATAAATGCACTCACCGTGTTCCAAGCCGAATATCTCCGGCCGCGCCTCCGTCGGCGACCTCCCCATATCTCGGAAACCTTGCAATTCCATCATATCACCAATCTCACTGGAACCATTCAACCTACTATTGCTAAGCTCACAAATCTCAAAAGTTTAAGACTCAGCTTTACTAATCTCACTGGCCCTGTTCCTGAATTTCAGCTAGCTCAAGAACTTGACTTTCCTAGAGTTAAATTACAACCAATTGACTGGAACCATCCCCCTCGCTTTCAACTCCTAATTTATCAACCGGATTAGACCGCAACAAACTCACTGACAATCCCAGAATCATTTGGGAAATTCAAAGGGCAAATCCCAGATCTTTACCTTCCCATAATAGCCTCACTGGACAAGTGCCAACATCTTTAGGATTTTGAACTTTACCACACTTGGATTCTCAAGGAACAAGCTTGAAGGGGATGTTTTTCTTGTTTGGGGGAAGAACAAGACAATTCAGATAATTGATTTGTCGAGGAATACATTGGAGTTCGATCTTTCGAAATTGGAGTTCCCCGAGAGTTTAACATCATTGGATTTGAACCATAATAATCGGATATTTCCAAGCTTACCAGAAGGATTGAAAGACCTACAGTTACAGCATCTGAATGTGAGTTATAATCGGCTTTGTGGGCAATTCCATACAAGGGGGAATTGCAGAGCTTCGACGTTTACTCTTATTTGCATAACAAATGCCTTTGCGGCTCCACGCCGGACTGTAAGTGGTGCCCAGCGACCGGAAAAGCAAGCGGCTACTTGATTTTAATGGATAAGTACTTATTACAGGGTTTATTATTGTGAAATAATTTAGACTGTACCTTAGCCTCAATAATGAGTGGATGACAGCTTCTTGTATGTACTTTCACGTCGTAATACCAAAATAATGATTTCCCGTATTTTTTATTTAGTTTACTCCCTTTATTTACTTTTGCGTAATACTAGAAATTGCACGGGGCTCAATATTTGATTTCGAAAAAAATATAATACACATGTTAAGAGGGGTTGGGAAAATCAAAATAATTAAAATAAGTTTAAATTTAGCGTACAACTCGGAATAAATTTTTAAGACATACCTTATATTATCAAATTTGTGTCTACGGCGCACAGTAATTTACGAATCAACTTTCACCTTTGCGCACAAATTCACGCACTTAATTTACGTCTAGATAAATAACTTACATGATTTAATTTAAGAGATAATGGCTGCATTCTTTGCTTCTCATTCTCAAATTACTCGTGTTTGAGTTTATTTTGTTTTTGATGAATTAATTGCCGGTGAAATTTTCATAGTTTAGGATCTCTTCCTTACTTTTGTCTTATGGATATGGAAATATATACAGTTGTGGAAATTTCCTTTTTCCTGGGTGATTAAGACCAATCTCATCTAAATCCCTATCTGTAGACCCTGCTCATTCTTATTTGGATCAACATCAAAGGCGCGCCAAATATAATTGAGGTTATATTAATTTATTTTTTAGTTTTATTTTATTTCTATTTATTTCTTTTGAATGAAAATAGAGTGGAGAAGGAAAATGCAAAAAGAACAAGATAGGAGAATGGGAACTCACCAATAGGATGAAAATTTATTATTAACTAACTGGAATGTGTTAAGATTCTCCTAATCGTGTGAACCCCAAGAAATACATCTCAACCTATTTTTGTTATTATTACAAAATTGAATTTTTTAGAGGCTGATTTTTTAGCATAAAAAATTAGAAAAAGAAAAACGACCACATAAATTAGAAAAAGAAAATTAGATACACGTGCAACACGCACGATCGGAAACTAGTAAATAAATAAGGAATGAGTAAAATTAAACTCCATATTTTCCAGAATGAAAATAAACTCCCTCTCCTTGCAATTCTTTCCTTTTCGTTTTTGGCTTTCCTTTCCTCGCCTTCACTCTTTCAGTGAGATGCAATCCAAAAGACAAACAAGTCCTTCTACAGATCAAGAAAGATTCTGGGCAATCCGTACCACTTAGCCCATGGGATCCAAACACAGATTGCTGTTATTGGTACGTTGTAATGTGACCGGAAAAAAACCAACTGATAATGTTTCACCGTGTTCCAAGCCAATATCTCCGGCCAAATTCCCGCCTCCGTTCTATGACCTCCCATATCTCGAAACCTTGCAATTCCATCATATCACCAATCTCACTGGAACCATTCAACCTACTATTGCTAAGCTCACAAATCTCAAAAGTTTAAGACTCCAGCTTTACTAATCACTGGCCTGTTCCTGAACTTTTAGCCAGCTCAAGAACTTGACTCTTCCTAGGAGTTAAATTACAACCAATTGACTGGAACCATCCCCCCCTCGCTTTCTCAACTCCCTAATTTATTAGCAATTCGATTAGACCGCAACAAACTCACTGGACAAATCCCAGAATCATTTGGGAAATTCAAAGGGCAACCCTGTGATCTTTACCTTTCCCATAACAGCCTCACTGGACAAGTGCCAACATCTTTAGGTGACTTGAACTTTACCACACTTGATTTCTCAAGGAACAAGTCAGAAGGAGGTTTCTTTCTTGTTTAAAGAACAAGACAATTCAGATAATTGATTTGTCGAGGAATACATTGGAGTTCGATCTTTCGAAATTGGAGTTCTGAGAGTTTAACATCATTGGATTTGAACCATAATCGGATATTTGGTAGCCACTGAAGGATTGAAAGACCTACAGTTACAGCATCTGAATGTGAGTTATAATCGGCTTTAGGGGCAAATTCCACAAGGTGGGAAATTGCAGAGCTTCGACGTTTACTCTTATTTGATAACAAATGCCTTTGCGATTCTCCATTGCCGGACTGTGGCAAGCTGCGACCGGCAAGCTGCTGGCTACTTGATTTAATGGATAAGTACTATTATGGTTTATTATTGTGAATGAATTTAGACTGTACTAGCTCAATAATGAGTGGATGAAGGCTTCTTGTATGTACTTTCACGTCGCAATACCAAAATAATGATTTCGTTTTTTCATTTTAAGTTTTACTCTCTTTATTTACTTTTATGTAATACTAGAAATTGCACGGGCTCAATATTTGGATTGAAAAAATTATAATACACGTGTTAAGAGGGGTTGGGAAAGAAATCAAAATAATTAAAAAAGCATTAACAAGAAAAAATAAAAAATTCAATAATTTTTTAAAGAGATAATTTTATATTATTGAATTTGGGCGCTTCATGAGGTGGAATTTTATGCAATTGGGTGCCTCACCCTTTACATTAAAAGCCTACGCATTTAATTTATGCCCGCAGAAAATAATCTCATATTAGCTGGAATTTGTGCATATGGCTGCATTTTTTACTTCTCATTCTCAAATTACTCAGGTTTGAGTTTATTTTTGTTTTTGATGAAATGTGCATATTGCCGGTGAAAATTTTCTATATTTTTGGGATCTCTTCCTTACTTTTGTTCTTGGATGGTTGAAATATATGTGCATGTAGTTGTGGAAATTTCCTTTTTCCTTGGGTGATTGAGACCAACTTGTCTAAATCCCCATTCATGATCCACCATTCTTATTTGATCGACATCAAAAAGCGCGCCAAATATAATTCGGGTGTTATATTAATTCATCTTTTAGTTTTGTTTTATTTCTATTTATTCTTTTTAAGGAAAATATAGTGGAGAAAGGAAATACGAAAGAAATTACAAAGATGTAGAATTAACCTTCACCAATAAGGTGAAAATTTACGTTATTAACTAACTGAAATTTATTAAGCATTCTCCCAATCGTGTGAACCTCATGAAATATGACATTTTGACTTATTTTATTATTATTACAAAATTAATTTTCGAGAGAACGATTTTTAGCATAAAAAATTAGAAAAAGAAAAACGATCACATAATATGGTTTTTAACAATTAAGATAAGATATTTTATAAATATAATATCATTGATATTATAAATAATAACACTGTAATATTGAATGTCCAAAAAAAATTTTCCCAAAATATCCTCTTATATAACATTGCACAAACAAGATTTTTAAAGTTGATATTTTACATAATCTGTTATCAAAATAAAAAATTTAATTGAAAATTAATCAAAGTGACTATTATATTAGTGCAAGTGTTGAACAGCAATTTTTTATACAATATTATTTTATCTTACATATTAGTACACACATAAATTTAATCCCTTAATAAGATTCTCAAATTCCCAAAAAAAAATATAAAGTAAGAAAAATAACCAGATAATAAAGCAAAGAAGGAGCAATGAGAAAATGTAGGTAGAAGCGAAAAGGCCATCAACAAATGGAACGCGTGTATTAATAACATAAAGTGTGCAATTATATGTGTCTTTGTAAATGCTCACATATGGTTTTTATTAAAGACATGAAGACATAAAGTGGATTATATGAAAAATTAAGGATAAAAAGTTAATAAAAAATTAAAAAGTCTGTTTAATACAGTAGATGGTACAACTTTTATGTATATGTTCGTGTTCTTTTTCCGCTTATATAAAGTGGTGAATATATATATATTTGTTTTATAGTCCATTTAATAAGATATATATGCTTAAATTTCTTATTTTATTTTTTATGATATGCTTTTATAGCCTATAAAGTATTACGGTATTTTAAAATTACTAATTTTAGCGTGAGCATCTCGCTCATATTCCTTATATTATTAATAAATTTAAATAAGATAAATAATATTTAAAAATATATTATTAACAAAATAAGAATTTAGAAAGAAATTGGGCGAATTTCAAATCGAGCAAACGACATATAAGCTAAGAGCCTTGATATCAATCCACTGCTCTTTCTTCAAACTTTTTCTAATACTTGTTTCACACCAAAACATCGATAAATGGTGTTTGATTGGAAGATAAAAGTATCGTTCGCTTTTACATGAGCACTTAAATACATGCATTGTATGTAGTATTCATATTAATTATTATAAAATTTGTATTACTATACTATTAACAAATTACATTTAATATAAGTATTAACATTATGTAAGGACACATTGTATAATACATATTGTAGCTATTAGTTTGGCTAATTAACACTTATAAAATTATATTGTGTCAGCCCCAAGTCTAGACCCCGGACGTGGCCCGCACTTAGACCACCAGTTGCTCCAAGCGAACCCTTGGCTTGGCTTACTACAAGTTGAGAATACAATAAAGCAAGACGAAAGTAATAATTGTAATCGACTAAATAAAATAAATTAAGATTTATTAGGGCCGCAATTGAAACGAATGTTATAAAGTAACATTATCACTTAACTCTAACTCTATTTTACGAAGTCTCTATAATCAAGAATGGTTGCCGTGACAAGCTCTCCACGGTACCTCTGACCCCAGGCTCGAGTAGATAATACCTATGGGTTTGTACAAGATATTGGTCTTGTAGTTGTTTCGAAAATTATGATTTTGATGAATACTCTAAGTTAGGATGGTTATAAAATGTTGACGACATCCCGCATATTTTGGATTATTGGAGGGTTCGTGGCAGCATATTTTCAATGCTTAGCAAGATGGTTCGAGACATGCTAGCTATTCAAGTATCATCCGTTGCTTCACAAGACGCTTTTAGTAAGTGGCAAGATTTCCAAATGGGAGACCATCGAGATCATTAGCAAAAGATAGCTTGTAAGTATCAGCTTTGTTTAGAGATTGAAGCAATGCCGAGCTATGAGAGATTATGGACTACCGGCTAAATAAAGTCTCAAATAAGAAGCTTTTAGATTCACGCCACCAATAAAGATGGTGAAATGGAAGCACAAGACCAACGACAATGGTGCCAATGCCGGAAAATATTTCCGCTCAAATGATATAAGAGTTGGGAAATTTCATGTGACTATAACATTAGCATTATATTCGAGATCTAAAGCCCAACAGAACCATCCCTAAAAGATGGTTGTGTAGATTAGGCTCTATTAATATTTATAAATTGTAATACAAATTTATATCATTTTATTTTATTTGAATAAATTTAAGGGCTTTTAGCCTTAATTTTTAATTTTCATTATTTATTGTGTTATATTTAATACAAATCTCTTAATCTATTTAAATAAAAATTTGTATCATGTTCAGCAAATTTATTATAGAATTTAATTTACAAAACTTCAACAAACTTATAAATTTTAATGAATAATTACTTCAAATTTCAAATTTCAAACTTTAATCTAACTTTAGCCTTAATTTATATTTCAAATTTCATTCCATTTGTTCTATTTATCCGCTTTTGTCCCATCCCATTTTATAGTGACATGAGATGAAAATTACTGGTTTGTCCTGCTAATTCCCACCTGATCTGCCCGCCCACCGATGAATCCCTTCCGACCCAGCCGCCCCGTCCCTCCTCTCGTTGGTCAGTCTTACTTCCAAAGGTAAAAAGTTGGATGATTTTGTTAAGGGAAACTTCAACTCTTGAAGAAATAACCTATATAAAATTTAACATTGTTTAGTAAAGGATGGTTGAGAATCGGTGAGTCTTTTTGTTAAGGATCAAATCAGGATCTTCTAACAAAAGACTTGAGTATATAGTTTAGCAGATAAAGAATTTAATTTCCATTTTTCATGTTTGATTACGTCCAGTCAGGCCCTAACATCATATATTCTAGTAGCATTCTAGTCCATTGGGTTATCAACAAGAAGCTTTGAGGATTAATAGAAGTCAGAGAAATAATGCAGTAAGAAATAATTAGTTAGGTTTTATATTTTCAAATATAGAAAAATATTTATCTAGATTATCACTTTAGATTAAAAATATGGTTATAAAAAATTATTACTCTTAATTTTTTAATTTTAATTTGTAGATATCTATGCTAAGAAAAACGTAAAAACTAATCGCTATATTTATTTATCATTTTTTGACAAATTATATATCTACTCTAATACAATTGATTCCTAACTAAATTTGACAACTTTTCCTTCTCAACAAGAAAATTAAAAATAATATTTTTTATAATGTATGCGATTTCAATTTTTTTCTGCAAAGGTCGCTAAGAAAAGACTTTTTATTGCTGACATTTCACGCTAATCGCGCTGCTAGCTTATTCTCAGGCGATCGCTGCGCCTATTTAAAATGAGCCAATTAATTTTTTCTTTTTTTAAATATTTAGTTATAACCAATATGTATACAACTTAGCTACCAATAGATCAACAAATCAAAAAATAAACAACTTATCAACATAAACCAATATTATATAAACCCAATATATATAGCAACATATCAACATAAAGACAAAATTTAAAAATATATATAAAAACACTTAAAACTCATCTCTAAACATTTATAAATCCAACTGTAAATCAAATAAACAAAAATGACAGTTAACAACTTAAAAATTAAAATTTTAACTATAATCTATACCACCAATATGCAAACAACTTGTTAACTAATTAATCAACAAACAAAATACGGCCTTCATAGAATATAAATTATTTTCAAAAAAATAATGTAATACCAATTTCTAACCATTTTGTAAATATTTAAAAGATTTTAATGGTTGAAATAAAAAGTGCTACTCAGTTTATAAAAAAAAAAATATTTAATACCAACTTCTAAATAAATTATAAATTCAAACTATAAGAAGTTATCACATATGACAATAAACAACTCAAAAATAAACTTTTAACAAATAAGATATACTACTTTGTAAACAAGTTATCAACCATTAAACCAACAAGGATATACGGATTCATAAATACACAATAAAATAAATAAATTTTGAGAAAAAAAACTAAAACATTTTAGATTTCTAACCAACCGGCGCTTAACTTAATAATCAAAATTCTAACCATAATCAACACCAAGTTTTGGTTATATTGAGATGAGTATTGTGGAAGAAATAAATTAGTTTAGGAGAGAGTAGAACTACCATTAAACTTTAAAAAATGACATGAAAAATTATTACTCCTAATTTGTAGATATGTGGGTATATGGTAGTTATCACTATTATCCATGTAAAATTATTAATTATCCCTTATTTATAGTACAGAGGTTAAATTTAAAAAAAAAACGGACATGAAAATTAGCTACTCCTAATTTGTAGATATCTATACTATACTAAGAAAAAGAATTTTTTTTTAACCCAGTGCAAATGATTTTATAATTATTTGTTCTATAGATAAGGGATAATTAAGTAACTAAAATCTTTTTTCTTTAAATTATCCAAAAGGCAAATATGAGATAATTAAGTATTAGTTGAATAAAAGTGATAATTACTATATATATTAATATTGATATTTTTATAATTTATTTGATATTTAACAATAAAGTAAAATATTAGTAAATCTTGTAATTAAAAAGTCTAATATTAATATTCCATAATTTTTTCTTTTTCTCTTCATTGACTTAGATGTTAAGTCCAAGCAGAATATGAATTGATATTTGCTAATTAGTTTAGTTAGTCTGATTTCGATAATATTTTATTGAGCTGAATTAATTTTGCATCACTAGTTGATGCTAAATTAGTTCAAATGTTTACTTTCGAACAAAATTGAGTTTAATGAATTTCCACTTTACTTCTTTATTTTAGTTTATTTTCAAGTAAAGTTTTTATTTTAAACTATATTTTCAAACTCAGATCTTTAAAGCCTTTCTGAAATTAAAGGATATATTGGCCAACTCAGAAATCAAAACTAACAGAGTTTCAAATTAGACACTCAATTTCAGAAATGAAAATGAATTTCAAACCTTTCAAATGCAAATTCGATTTTACAAACAACATTTCCATCAAAATAATGAATCAAAATTGATTTGAATCCCAACAATCTTATATGAAGATAATACAACAAAAGTTTGTTTTTCAAAAAAAATAAAAAAAATAAAAAAAATAAAAAAAATAAAAAAAATAAAAAAAATAAAAAAAATAAAAAAAATAATATATTTTTTTTGTTTTTAATTGTATATTTTTTTAAGACTTAAGAAATTTAAATATATATAAATAAAAAGTAATACTTGTTGTTTAATATACATAATAATAATATTATTAGTATATAATAATTTATATATAATCAAATAATAATATATACATAGTATATAATAGTGAAATATAGTAATATATAAGTACAATAATGTATATATTTTGTTCAAAAAAATTATAAATTATATATCATATTAGTAGAAATATAATTATTAGATTAAATGCTAGTTGAGTATGTTGAAACTTTTTAGAAAAGTAATTAATATATTTTGATATATTTAAATTTTATCACTGAAAACTTTTTTTTTTTAGTTTTTTATTAATAGTAACTTTTTTTTTATAAATGATATAAAATAATATATATTTTGTACATATAGAATATATATTGTGTAGATTATAAAATTTAGTTAATAGTTATAGATTATAAAATATCTAACTCATTTATTAGTATTTATGAAACTTTCAAAAAAAAAAAAAAAATCAGGTTTTGAAATAATTAAGAAAAATTACATAATTAAGCAAACTTAACTAGTTATTTATAATAATTAATTAAACCTATTTAAAAATTATGAAAAATTGCAAAAATAATTATAGAAAGTAAATTATTTTTGTATCGCATTTTCTATATTCTCTTTCAATTTATTGCGTTCTTCTATTTTTTCTCTCTCATTGTACCCGCCAAAATTAACCGTCTTAGTTTTTCTCAAATCCTGTAAAATTTTCTCAGATTATCTCTATCAAAGAAAAAAGAATTCTACAAAATTTATGATTTTAAAAAACTAAAATTATAAACATATAAATTATAAATTCATAATTTAAAAATTTTAATTTTAATTAAATTACATGTTTTTTTTGTTTTTTTAATTTTAATTCTAAGAGAGACATGCCAAAGTGCACCCTTTTGTTTCTCTGAAATAGATAACATCTACCAATGACACAAATTTTTTAATTTAATGTTAGCAATTATATTTGTTGTTAGCCTAACATGCCTTTGATTTCCGAAAGTACATATTGATACAAACTATCTTCAATTTTTATTTTGATTTCAAAATGGCTTTATTTTCATATTAATGATATAAATGTATCTATCGATAATAGACTGAAAAGAATTTATATGTATTAAATGCTCATCTTGTATCCGAGTTATCACATTCTACGACATAATCTCTTCTCCTTTCTTTTATTGATACAACCAACGATTTGAACAATATCGCTTTCATTAATGATACAATACTAAAATGTATCAATTGATAATAGAATGATAAAGAATGATATAGATAATATTCATCTTGTATCTGAGTTATCACATTCTATGATAATACTTTATTTTTATATTAATGATACAATATATCAGTATCATATAAAACCTCTTGGACATTTTTTCAGACGATCGAAACGCTAATAACCAAAGAAATTAAATTTTTTCCAAATCAAGTAACGATGATGCAACAAATAAAAATAAAAATTCAAAATATACGATTTCGTGACGTACTAATTTAAGTGAAACAGAAATTTTTGAAATTTTTGCACATATGAATTAATTGTTTAAACTTTTCTAAATATGATAAAAATATTTTTAATTTTTTTAATTTTTTTAATTTTTTTAATTTTTTTATCTTTTTTGATTTTTTTAATTATATATTAAATAGAGCCGTTATAGGAGAGGAAGTTAAGGGTTTGAATTTTTGATACAAAATCAAGATTTTCTACGATCCGTATAAAAATAAAAAATGCCACACCTTTATAATTAAAATAAAACATGCCATCTTGTATAATTATTTTACTATGTAGTATAGTTTCATTTAATTGAAAGTTTAAAAAATCATATGAACATTAGAGTGTGTGCAAAAGCTTACTTATTTGATAATCGAATCAAAAGAAATGTTATTGATTTATCGATATCGAGTTATTAGGTAACCAATTTTAAATAGTTTTATAAATTCTTTTATTGACCACGCTTGATTTCTAATTTTTTAGATTTTAGTTAATGGTTAAACCCCGATAACCTAATAAGTTCATATTAAAATAATCTTTTTATCCCTAATTATATAAAAGTGACTTTAAAGTTTAATAGATACCTATTCTTATTTCCTAAATTCTATTTTCTTCCGAAAAAGGTATCAGACTTTTGGAGTAACGACTTTGATTTGTAATTTTGCATTATGGTCTAAATTATCATTTGTTAGTAAAAGCATATTTGAGAGGATGCTACTACATCCAAGTTTATATATATTCATCTCTTTGGAGGTGATATGCTTGTAGTTCTTTGATTTAAATAACAAAGAGTATTCTTGGGCTCTTTATGATCTTTAGTTTGTTTTGAAATGACTAAGAATTATTAACACTAATAAGATAGTTGAAAACATATGAATGCATCTCTTCGAAGTATAATTTTCAACAAGTCACTAACAATACTTTTCTTAGTAATTTTATTTAAATAAATATATACTTTTTATTCCTTGGCCTCTTATTTGTTAGTTCATGACATTTGCTTTAGCAAAAAATATCCTATGAAGATTGTCTATATGAACAAATAAAAATAAGAGAAAGAAAAAACTTTAAAGGAGCATTTTTTTTATTGATTAAATAAAAAATTGAACCGTTAAGGACCGCTAGCTGATTAACCAAACACCAATAATAATTATCGTATTGGTTTGATTATTGATTCAGCATGTTTATACATTGATAATCGATAAATAAAATTGATAATATACAAAATCAGACCAAACTAACCGATAAACATCTCCAAACTAAACATCCACAAATATTATCAAAGAAGAGAGAACCAATTTTGAAATGAAGCCAAATTATGAAGGTTAATTCACTAGTTGAATCAACTCGAATAATTAAGTGCTAAAATAATTTTTAAGTTATAGTTATGTTGAGCTAAGAGTAATAAGTTAGAGAGTTACATTTGCTGAGGAGAGGAAGGTGAGCTAAAGAGTCTTCTACTAAGGTTAACAATATGAAGTTTTGATGATTAACAAACAAGTAGTAAAACATAAATAAATTATGCAAGAACCATGTCCTCCACAAGTCTCAACAAAGAGCTGATAGTATTTATAACAATATACTACTAGGGAACCAGTTTCTTTCCCAGTCTATAACAACGAGTTGCTATAAAAAATGCATCACAAGTAGTGAAGAAATAGTGAAGGAACTAGGTTCTTTAAAGTAGACTGAGAAGACTGTTGATCAAGGCAATGCAGAGTCTAAGTGCATAGAAGGATTTTTTAAGAAATTATAATTGCAACAAATTCAATCAAAAAAGGAGCAAAAAATATGAAAATATTACCATATATACACATAAAGAAGAAGCTTTTAAAAATGGGAGAAAGCAGTCGATGCATGAAGAGTCAAACTTGAATTAGATTTTTGGAAAGTCTTGAACTAGTTCCTGTTGAATTGGGAGAACAAGAAGTGGCTATATCACACCCCAACCATGGGCCTAGGTGAGACTGACACTCGATACTTTAACTTTTTTGGGTGAACCAACTAACACGACATAACTCTTAACATGTGCAGAAGAGATTGGATAAATTCACATCATAAGAAAAATTCTTTATGAAGAAAGAAATTTCCATTTCAAAAGCTTTTTTTAGATCAAATGCAATATTTCAAAAGAGAGAAGTTTATCAAGTTTACGTATTTGAACATTCTAGACTCATCTAATCTATGAAGCCTCTAACGTAATGAATAAACTGTTTAACAGAGACATCCCTGCATACATATAAGTAAACACTAGAAATGTTGAAAGTAAAGATTAGGACCCTATAATAACCCTCAAAAAGGTCCTAAGATCAAATCCTAGATGTAAAGCAGGAAAAATAGCTGAAAATGCACCAGACCATAAAACGACCCATTAAGTGAGTCGTCAGTCACTTAACGGTTTATTATGTGGAGCCATCCCCAAACTAAGTTCTGAAACTTGAAATTTTCTTTCTAGTTCCAACGAGTTAGTGTAACACCCCAAAGTTTTCTAAGACTAGATTTGAGAAGTTGAATAGGTTCAACAGAAAAGTCAAAGTTTTCTAAGACTAGATTCGGGAAGTTGAATAGGTTCAGCAGAAAAGTTTGTAATTTTCTCTCAGTATGACTGGTGGTACTGGTCGTGGTCAGCTGGTACGGGTTGTAGGAAGACCCGTGGTAAAATTTAGAGACTCATCTCCCAGACCACGAGTCCACACCATGAGTTGTGGTTTGGTGGTACGGCTCATGGTCACGGAGTCATAACATGCTACTGGGTTACTAGGTACTGGTCATACGAGTGATTGTACGACTCGTAATAGGAACTGCGAGTTGTGGTAGGTGTCCGTGGAAATAATTAGAGAGTTGGAGAAATTGAACTGTCTAGCCACAGGAGAAATTATGAGTCGTAGGTTGATGGTATGACTCGTGGTGACTGACAGTGGGTATTTTCCAAATGAATCATTAAGGAAATTTTCATAATTTCTAAGATCCTAATTCCTAGTGAGGTCTTTTTAAGCCCTAAAAGGAGTGTTTTAATAGGGTTTAGTCTATTCTAAGTCATTAGACTCCCATGCATGCAAGATATTGAGATTCCCCTTCAAGATCAAGCTAGAATTCTCCTTAATTTCTTTCCCAATTCTCTTGGGATTTCAAGGCTAGTTTGAAGATCAGTTTACCCAGGAATGTAGGGCTATGAATGAGGGTTTCCTTATAACTTCAAACCCAAATTACTCCTCAAGTTCATGATTCAAGTTCTTAATCAAGTGTATTGATTTCTAGGATTTTAACCCAATATTGTGAAATTCTCTATGATATGTTTATGGGTCTAATCCCCTCATAATATAAAGTATGTTCTAAGTTTAATGGGAAGATTTTATATACAATTTGATTATAAATTCATGATTATAAGTTATTAGAAATTATGCCCTATTATGCAAGTTTTATGCAAAGTCAAGCTTATGATTCATGAATTCAAGTATGATGAGATATCTAACATGAATGAATGTTTATGAACTCCCCACTTATGATTTCATGATTATGATTTATAAAGTCTATTTTAAGTATGAATGATTTTATGATTTGGGCAAGCCCATAAAAGTTAAGTATGTTTTTATGATTTATCCAAGGCTAACAAGATCAACTTATCATATGGTTTAGAGTCAATACTCCTGATAAAACTTATGATATGTTTGGAGCCAAGACTCCCAATGTTCAAATTTCAAGCTATGTATAAATTATGATTTCATCTTCATTAAAAAACGATGTGAGCACTATGCATGTGATTATAATTTCAGCTTCGTTGAAAAATGATATGAGCACTATGCATGTTTTTAGGAGTAGTGTCTAGCATCGAGTAGGCTTGGGGTCCAACATCTCATTAGATAGTAGAGGCTTTTCAGACATAGGCTAGTATGTTCAGCTTTGAGATTTAGCGTTGTGATGGTATCGTCTGATATACGCTTTATGATATTCAGACTTTCGCTTATTCATGTTTAAATTTTAAGTTTTCGCTTTAATTTATTCTCTTGAGTTGCTATTCACATTCCATGGGTTGACTTGGAATTATCCGTGGTTCTCGGTCCCGTATCTTGATCCGGGGTCCCAGCTCGGGTCATGATAAACTTGGTATCAGAGCCAAGGTTTAGAGTGTCCTAGGGTGTCTAAAAATGTGTTAAGTAGAGTCTTTTCTATGGGTGTGAAGTACACCACACTTGTGAGGATGAGGCTACAAGATGTTTTAGGAAAAATTTTCTTCTTTCATGGTCTATGTGGTGTGATGAAGTACCTCTCTATTCCTCTAACTCGTGCTATTCGTGTTTGCAAAAATATTCCTCCACGCCGAGTTAATGGTAGAAGGAATCACAATGGGAATGGCCATGATAATGGTAATGGAGATGGGCATCAGCAAGCCCCACTAGCACCAGCGGATCCTTTGCCCGAGAAGGTCACTCATACCAAGTTAAGAGGGGTATTTTAGATGTTGGCATAGGCCATGACCTCTAACATCAACCAACAGGCAGTGGCCCATTTCCCCAAAAAGGGAATGCAGCAACGACGAGAGTGCGAGACTTTCTCATAATGAACCCACCTGAGTTTCTTGGGTGAAAGTGGATGAGGACCCGCATGAGTTCCTTGAGGAGGTGAAGAAGATCACCCAGATTATATGAGTGACGAGAGAGGAGAATGCTGATTTAGCTTCCTATCAGCTGAAGGGGGTTGCTCACATATGGTTCTGTCAATGGAAGGGTAGTAGGAGTTGGAGCAGTTCCCGTGGGTTGGGATGAGTTTGTGACTGCTTTCTTGGATAGGTTCTTTCCTAGGGAGCTGAGAGAGGCAAAGGCGGGCGGAGTTCATCAACTTGAAGTAGAACAATAGAACTGTCCAAGAGTATGCCTTGGAGTTTACCCGATTGTCCAAGTATACACTAGAGATGGTCGCTGATCTTAGGGCTCGTGTGAGAAAGTTTGTGAATGGAGTGGAACATTCCCTGGTCAAGGAGTGCAGGACCACCATGTTGATCAATGACATAGATTTCTCGCAGTTGGTCATATACGCCCAATAGATAGATGCAGAGTAGATGAAGGAGAAGGAAAGAGAGGCTAAAAGGGCCAGGATAGGGAGTTATGGATAGTTCTAGCAGAGGTTTGGTGGTAGACATCGCCCTCAATCTCACCAGAGGTTGTCAGCCCTAGCTCCATCATCAACCAGTGTTTCATCCAGGCCTAGGCGTGATCAGAGGGGTAGAGCATTAGGCTCTAGAGGTCAGGGGAGCATGTCAGGAGAGCCCAACATTCCATCTTGTGGGAGATGTGGTAGGACGCACACCAGAGAGTGCTTAGCGAGTTCAGGTGCGTGCTTCAGGTGTGGGAATCCTGGACACATGCTAAGAGATTGCCCTTCAGCCAGACATGGCCATGGTAAAGGCCGTGATCCAGCCACTAGTTCAGCATCTCCACCAACATGTTCAACTCAGTAGAGTGCATCCATTAGTGCAAGTGGTGGCCAGCGTCAAAACATATTTTACGCACTATTATCTCGTTTGGAGCAGGAAGTCTCTCCCGATATGGTCACTGGTATGTTACGAGTATTCCATCTTGATATGTATGCATTGTTAGATCCAGGGGTTACCTTATCTTTTGTGATCCCTTATGTTTCTTTTAGTTTCGAAGTTAGTCTCGAAGTCCTATCAGAACCCTTCTCAGTCTCTACTCTAGTCGGTGACTCAATTATAGCTCAATGGGTATACAGAAACTGCCCTGTCACAGTTATTTAGACAGTCACCTCAGTCGACCTAGTAGAGTTAGACATTAACGATTTTAATGTTATACTTCAGCATAGATTGGTTACATGCATGTTATGCCTCAGTCCACTACAGAACCCGTATGGTAGAATTTCGATTTCCAGGTGAGCTAGTTCTAGAGTGGAAGGGTAGTTCAGCTGTGCCTATAGGTCGATTTTTTTCCTATCTTAAGGCCAGGAAGATGATCTCTAAGGGCTGTGAGTATCATCTAGTTTGGGTTAAGGATGCTACGTCTGAGACCCCGACTCTCCACTCAGTTCCTGTTGTATGTGAGTATTCGGAGGTGTTTCCAGATGATTTACCAGGAGTTTCTCCCGAGCGGGAGATTGACCTTCTCTTTGATACACAACCTATATCCATTCCTCCTTACAGAATGACTCCAGTCGAGCTAAAGGAGTTGAAAGAACAGTTGAAAGATCTCCTAGATAAGGGTTTCATCAGGCCTAGTAAATCCCATGAGGTGCTACAGTTCTCGTTATTCGTAAGAAGGATGGTTTCCTTAGAATGTGCATTGATTATCGGCAGTTGAACAAGGTCACAATCAAGAATAAGTATGTTATACCTCGGGATCTCAAAGATTGGGCCCGAGAGTTAAAAAGGGGAAAATGTAAAACTGATATTGCAGGCACAAGACGAGTCATGGGACGACTTGTGAGGAAAGCCCACGAGTCGTCAGGTGACTTGTGGGGGAGACCAGTGAGGAGTTGGGAAGTTAGGAGAAAAGGGTCCCCACAGGCGTTGGAATGACTCATGGTCAGACACCACGAGTCTTTAGGTCAGCCGT
>JACEIK010000797.1:36344-54559 GCA_018107945.1 Datura stramonium
TTGAAATAAACCACTTTACTACTTGTTCGACCACGTGCACTTGCGTGTAGTTTCCACCACCGAACAATAAACATAAGGAACAATGGGATATTCTTATAACCGACATACCCCACGTGAGCATACATGGAGCAAGACCTATAAATCCCTAGTCGGGATGGTGTTCGTACCTTGACAAAGGTAAAACCATGAAAAAGGGGTGATATCACTCATGGGTGGCCTATTCGATCATGGGAGAGGCTCTCGTGGAGGACCCCATCATGGGTATGTTGGCATGTAGCTCTGAGACCTGGGTGCGCTGGAACCCCAGTCTACTCGGTGTTAAGTACTACTCCAAAAACATATATAGTGCTCATATCATAATCATAAAACATGGGTGAATCACATGGGCAAGTTAAAAATCATGAAATATGTGAACATACTTTAAATACATGAACTACCCATGGAGAATGGCTCGTGAGTCAGCCATAGACACATACATGATACTTGTTGAAGCTATGCATACTTGAGAAAGTCATTTTACTTAAAATTCATAATTTCATAGAGGGTCTTGTAAAGATTTTACATCATAATCAAAATGCTCAAATAAAAACTTAAGAGTTGATCATAAGAAAATCATGGGATTCCAATAGAAGGGAATTTAACCCTAAAAATTCATTGTCATGCTTGATAGAAATTTCATGGAAGAGATGATAGAATTACAAAACCCTAGTCATGGATCATCAATTTGATCAAGATAGTTAAACCCAGAGGACAATCATGGATAAATTTAACAACACCCACTAAAACCCTAGAATTTTGAAATTTAGGGCATGGGGAAAGAGATCATGATTTCAATTGAAGGAGGAGCATGACGGTGGAAGAACCTATCATTGACAACCTACATACTTGGAATTTGACAATCACCAACTAGCCTGGACACCCCAATCGAACTTAGGGAGAATTTGAGGAAGAACCCTAGAAATACTTAAGAGGTTTTGAGAGACTTTGATCTTCTAATTAAGGTATTAGGAAGAGAATAAAGATTCTATGGTTGGTAATACCTCTAAAACACTCCTTCCCAAGCTTAAAATGATGTAGTTTAGAACTTAGGGGCTTAGAAATTATGGAAATTCCCTTAGTGATTTCGCAGGAAGTACCATGCTACTAGCTACCACGACTCATACCACGAGTCATGCCTTCAAACCATGACTCATTGTATCCTGCCGTTGCCAGACCGGACCTATTCCCCCACTCTCTGATTCTTTCCACCGACACCTACCATGATTTGTAGCTCCCTACTATGGGTCGTACAATCACTCGTATGACCAGCACCTGAAAATCCAGCATCATGCTATGATTCCTGACCATGAGTCATACCTTCTCATTGCCACTCGTGGTATGGACTTGTGGTTAGGAAGAATGAGCCTATGAACCTTTCCAAGGACACAAACAATGGGTCATACCTTGAGATGATGGGTCATTGAACCCATCCATTGCTACCGCACCCAACTCCCAACTTCTCTACTTCTAACCACGAGTGAAAATAGCAACTTGTTTCCTACAACAAGTCATACCATGACCTATGCTATCAATCCTACGCACACAAGAAATGTACCACAACTCCTTACAATAGTCCATTACATCGACCTATGAGCCATACCTTGGCTTGTTGGTCCAAGACCTGTTATCCATAAATTCACCATGACTCGGTCGTACGGCCCATACCATGATACAATGGCTCGTACTATAAGTGTTACTAAGTGAAAAAATGCAGATTTTCCTACTGAATTTGCTACATGTCTAGGATTTGATCATTGGGACTTTTGGGGTATTACAATATCTCCCCTGTCATGCCCCGCCTCAAGAGGCATGACTGGCTCCTAATTCCATACTGGGATCTGGGCTAACCTAGCTGGGCATATGCATCTCTAGTGCCTTCCAGCGACTCCAAAACAAGAAAACAAACTGCTATATCTCGGTTGTAAACACATCCTCGAGCCGACAAGACCACATAGCAGCCTGTAAAAGAAAATAGCTAGCCCAGCAACACGATAATAAAGGGATCCTATGGGGGCCGACAAGACCATCATGCTATCGAGTTATAACATAATGAGAATAGGTAGTCATATTCACGCTATAACCGACAAGGCTGCTAACTAACTAGCTAAATTAGGCCCCACACAGACAACATGCAAAATATAACATATATAGGCCCCACACAGCCAACACGAACAACTAACTAAAGACTGTAGTCTGCAAACCTCTAAGAATGAAAATATTGGTTGGGATAGGGCCCCGGCCTACCCAAATGCTAAACAAATAGAAGACAAATAAACTTTTACAACCTGAAAACTCTGAATGAAAGGAGCTGGTCAATTTGTTGATTTTGAATAGCTTCTAAGAGATCCTGCAATATGTTTTTCTAAACCTGCAGGCAAATATGCAGTGCCCCATAATTGGATGTCAGTAAAATATGTACCGAATATGTAAGGAGGTAATAAAAATATGAATAGAAACTGATAAAGAGTTGCTAATGAAAAGAAAGAAGGGATAGAAGTTAACCTGTAAGATTTCTTATCCATAAGTAGCATCTAATAAATGACAACACCAATGACAGCTAAACTGCACGACTATACCTTTGTAAGTTATAACTAGCAAGCAAGTATACAAACAAGAACCTAACCTGGCCCTCGTAAGCCTGGACGGTGCAAGCAACACAGAAATAACCTATCGGGGCCTCTATAGGTCCTGGCAAGTACAATCCAATCTATATACTCCTAACTAGGTTCTTATGATTCTGATAGTACTATAGCCAACCTACCTAGCTTCCAGGTCTGCATCTGAGCCTGGACTCCTATAACTGTGTTTGAGCCCATTGGGCTCCTATAACTACACCTTAGGCATACAAGGCTAGATAGCGGGTTAGTAATGCCGGTACGGTATAAAAAGGTCCATTCGTGGATGGACGTAAATATGGCCTAAGCCTGAGTATAGTCCCATCGGACATCACATAGCTCCTCTAAGAAACATCATATAGCTCCTCTGAGCAATCAATAGCCCCGTAGGCGATGACATAGTTAGCAACCGTGAAGTTGGTCAATGGAAGGCTATTCTAGGTGGGGATAATCCCAATCGGGGTGCTGTCCTTAAGTCTCAATCTAACATCTCAAAAGGTGTATCTAACCTTCTAGGTCTAACACAATCACTACTCACCTCTGGAATGGTCTATATAGTTGCCAATAGGCACACCCCGTGTGCCTACACTTGATCATAAGGTCCTGGTATTAATTATAATATCTAACGACCTAGATAAGATAGGGCGGGTCTGGAGTGGCTGCAAAAATACACTGAATGTCATTCTACAAAAATTATAACTCATAAGCAAACAATAAAGTCGCAGGCGACCAACTATTTATCTCCCTGGCTTAGGATGACTGTAGGGATGCTACTAATCAGACATGCTCTTGAGCCGTCAGCCCTAACCTTCCACAGGCAACTTACTGTAATTTTTAGCCTAAAGGTAATACTGTACTACTATGGTTTTAGTCCCTTAGAATTTGACTTGGCCTATTTAGATTTCATATGACTTTTTTGGGTGGTTTGTAGTCTAGTAGGCAGGTTCTAGACCTAGCCACCCGTGGCAGGTATCTATGAGAGCCATTTGGGGCAATGGCCATACATCCAACTACTAATAAGATTCCTTTCTTATGGTATCCACGAGTCCATCTAACTTTCACAATTGGGATGACTTCCTGAGCGACCCGTACGACAAGCACTAAGTCGGCTTGAACGAACAGTCACTGACAGTAGCCCACTATATGGAAGGTTGTCACTCAATTCACTAGGAAACCTTGGTGCTTCTAACTCTAGGGTAAGACCATCCTATCCAATTTCTGGACCTGGAGGCGTCCAGGTATGCCAACGGCCTCTGGGCAAGCTTCACTGACAATATAGGCGTCAAACTAAAAGTTACATTGCCCGGCTATGCCCTATGCTGTCCAACTTACTAAAACAGGCCCAAAAGCTAACCATAAACTTCTAAGGCCTTGGCATGAAAGAAAAACATTAGAATTCTACTAATACTATAAACAGAAGAACAGGAAAGTCTCTATGATGCTCCTAGTGTTAGTCACACTCAACATGCCCTGTCTCGACGAGGACTACTATCGTGTAACCTCTGTTTGAAAGTAGACCTTGTAGAAAAGCGGATAGGAAAGGTAGCCTATATACTCAAGCGACCAGCTCGGTGAAAACAAACCCCGTATTCAACTTGTCTCATAATAGCTAACCATAACATACATAATCATTATCTACTTGCAGCAGTGATGAAGGGAGTACTTACATACTTCATAGACATATTTTGCCTGCACTTTACTATGTTTGAGGACAAATTATGTGTGTTTGGATGTGTTTATGTTATATATTTGTGAAAATGGCTAACACATGTGATGAGATGTTTTTAGGGCTTAAAATCATGAATTTGAAGGTATTTGAGGCTTATTGATCAAATGTGAAGAAGTGGGATTGAAGAATGCAAGGATTGAAGGTTACACGAGGTTGGCACATAGCCGCACGAGACAGCAGCACACTGGCTCTAGGCCAGGCGTGGTGCGGTAGCATTCCTTGGCACTGTAGCACTCGACGCTCAACAACAATAGTGTATGGCCAGACGCGAAGCGCCCAGCTCCCCTGCGCGTTGACAGGCGTGACACGGCCTGATTCCTGCATGTGGGCAGACGCGACACGGGCCTTCTCCTGCGCGACACACTGCCTCCTCGATGTAGTGGCACATGCAACGTGGCACTAGTGACACGACAGTGGTTGGGGCGACGTGCAAGACTCCCAAAATGGCCAAAAAATGGCTTTTCTACTTCAACTTGGAAAAGGAACATCAAGTCCAAGTCAAATTCAACAAGGAACAAGCATTCAACAAGGAACAAGCACAACGTAAATATACTACTTTAAATACCCCTTTATTTTCATGTAATAAAAAATGATTTAGAAGAGTTGAAGTTTTACAACAAGTTTTTAGAGTAAATTTTAAGACATGTTAGAAGACATATTTGAGATACGATTGTAAAGTTGTTCTTCCGAATTTTGCATTAAWTAGGTGAAGGTTCTTCCTATCATTGTTGTAAGTATTAATTTTTGCTTTTATTTATGAATTCTATTTATTTACTTATAAACATGATAGGCTAAAACTACCACAACTAGGGTTGCGGGAACCATGGTGAATTAACAAACTAGGGTTTGCACGATTTGATTCTAAGCCAATACTAAACACTTGTATTGTATTCTCTTCATCTTTAACGATTCTTAACGGTGCGCAACATTAGGAAGTGCCCAAATTCTTTACTTTCTTTGGTCGAAGTGATAAAGATTAGGAAAAGAGAATTACAACGGAGCTTTGGTTTTGATAATCATTATATTAACTTGAGTTGTGGTCACAGGATAGTTAAATCTGGAATTTAGTAATTATGGTTAAATTGCAATCGCTCATGAGACTTTGTCGAGTAATTGAGTATAGTCATTCAATAGGGACTGGTCAGTCGTTTGAATGAATCTAAGTTATCAGTTCTATAAGTAAAGTATTGGGATAGATCACTAGTGTAAAACTCGAAGTAGTTAAGGATCCATGGGAAACACATAACCTAGTTAATTGCATTAATTTGGAAACAACAATCAATTTCTCAAAATAATTACTTGTTAATTTTACAAATTCCCCTGCTTAGGAAATAATTGACTAAAAAGCTTAATCACTAGCATTCTTCTACATCCTTCCATATTCCCTATAAGATCGACCCCAACCTCTAGTTGGGTTCTTTATTCACAACATCTGCTTCTCACTTCAGTAAGAGGTATGGATTGAGTGTTATCAAAAAGTGGCACCGGGGACTACGCTTTAGGATTAGATTAATTGCTTATGTTTAACATTTAGTCTTTATTTCCTATTCTTTGTTTTTCTTTTATTTTCTGACATGTCACCTGGCGGCGTGGAAAAAAACCCGGCCAAGATGTGACCACGGTCTTAACAAGTATCTTAATGAAGTCTAAATAATCAAGATACGTGTGTTGTGCCGCAACGTTAAATCAGGCGCTACTTGGGAGGCAACTCAAGATAAATTTTTTGTTCATTTTTACATGTTTGTTCAACTCTGCTAGTGATAGGTCATAATTTTCAATAAAGATTGAGCTTAAATATTGAAGACAAGGAGTAGAGGCCCAGGGAGTTCTTCTTACACTTTATTACTTTATACTTATTTGTTTTAGCACTAGGGATAGTGAAACCAATTAAGTGTGGGATGGGAAAGTGAACTCCATAGTACCATGCATACCTTAATTGCTAAATTTGCACATGGTAGGCCTAGTTTTTTTGGGATTTATGATTTGTCATGCATGCTTGTTGGTGTGTAGTAGTTTTTAGTTTTATTTTATTTTGGGTTCCTCCAATTTTTGTTTTTGGTACTTTTTCGGTGGATAGTCCCTTATAATCGACCAGAGAGTCTAGATTTTTTATTTTTTATTTAGTTATTGAGTCATGACTTTGCCTGATAATGGATGGATGACGACCGTATTAAGGGTAAATTAGTCATTAGGAAGAACAAGAACTTGAATCCTACGAATACTAGGTGTTTCACTTTAGGTATCATTGAGATTTTATTCACTCAAAAATGCATGAAAATATAGAAATACTTAGTCTTTTAGGAATTTGACTCTTGTACTTGAAAAAAAATGGGCTTAATTATGTTATGCATGCAATATGAATATATGTGTTTATGTGATCTTGATTTCCATTGTTAAACCATTTTGTGCCATTGTGTAAGTGAGAAATTTTTGACATACTCCATGCTTGTAAATTGATGTCTAGAACATTCTCGGTGTGTGTGCAAAGAGAAATATGAATGATGAATTTTGGAAGTGATATTGGCGTTTCTTTGATAGCTTTATTTTTATCATATTTTACCTACCTTGATTGTAATTATCCTAGTTATCCATGTTGATCCTTAGCCTATTCTTTTTTATAGTCATATTACAATCTTGAAATCCTTTTTTGTTCTATTGACTTGTATTCCAAATGACTCCTAGAGCACTTGAATGAAAATTTTTTGTAGGAAAGGAGCATCACTGGAAAAGTGAAGGGAAAAGCTAAAAAGAGTGGTGAATTGGAAGAAAAGAAAAAGGTGAAATTTTGCTAAACAAGGAGGATGATTTTTAGTGGGAAAACAAAAAGAAGAAAGAGCTTTAAAAAATTGAAGATGAAAAAAAATTCATGATTTACCGATTAACCGTACCCATTTGTTTACAGTGAACCTATTTTGGCCCTGGTCCTTCATTGGATATTGTGAACCTCAACATAAGAAAAATGCTTAAGTTGAGGGTTGCTAGAGTAGGGGTGCGTAAATGCTGGGAACGGAAGAAAGAAAAAGAAAATAAAAAAAATTGTGTGAATAAGCTCATTGTTGAAAGAAAGATCCCCACTAGTCACTAGTTGAAAAATTGAGAAATAAAAGGAGGTATAAGGAGAGAATTTGGAAATTGAGGAAAGTTCTAAAAATTCAAAGTATTGTGAAGTATTAAAGTGCTTAGGGAGACTAGTCACTATCTTGGTCAAATAGTTACTACCCGTCTCATAGCCTACATTACAACCAAATTAAAGTCCTAATTGATCCTTGATTAATAATTCTATATTAGCAGAGTACTCCACTAAGGGAAAACCTATGGGTCGTTGTTTGCTTGTATGTTGAGTTCTTTTGTGAGAGTGAGTGGAAATTATTTTATCTATGCCCAAGTTAATCTTATTCTATATCTTGTGTGAGAACAGGCATCTCTCCAAATTGTGAGGGGCACAATGGTAAGACTTTGGTTTAATCTTGATTGCTAAATTACATATAATTCATGTTGGCCCAAAATATGTCTTGATGAGTTAGTTTTCAAAAKCTAAGTGATTTTCAAACTTTTACATTTTAATGTTGATCCTATATGCATGCGAGTGAGTTGTTTAAGCTTCATTGATTTGTCTCATGATCCTAGGTGTAAGTAGACCTGTTCGAAGGATGAATTTTGTCCTTAATTGTTAGAAGGGAAGTAGTAGATTGTTCGAGGATGAACAATAGTTTAAGTGTGGGGTATTGATGAAAGGCGTACTTACGCACTTCATAGACATATTTTTCCTGTACTTTACTATGTTTTGAAGACAAATTATGTGTGTTTTACATGTGTTTATGTTATATATTTGTGAAAATGGCTAACACACGTGATGAGATGTTTTTAGGGCTTAAAATGATGAATTTGAAGGTATTTGAGGCTATTGGTCAAATGTGAAGAAGTGGGACTGAAGAATGCAAGGATTGAAGGTCGCACGAGGTTGCCGCACAGCCGCGCGAGGCAGCAGCACACTGGCGCTAGGCCAGGTGCGGCGCGGTAGCATTCATTGGCACTGCAGCATGCGACGCGCAACAACAATAATGCATAGCCAGGCGCGAGGCACCCACGACACGGCCTAATTCCTGCGCATGGGCAAGCGTGACGCGGGCCTTCACCTGCATGTTGGCAGGCGCGAGGCACTGCCTCCTCGGTGTAGTGCCACCCACGATGCGGCACTGGTGACACGGCAGTGGTTGGGGGGATGCACAAGGCTCCCAAAATGGCAAAAATTCGGCTTTCCTACTTCAACTAGGAAAAGGAACATCAAGTCCAAGTCAAATTAAGCAAGGAACAAGCAAAGCATAAATCTACTACTATAAATACCCCTTCATTTTCATGTAATAGAAAAAGCTTTAGAAGAGTTGATGTTTTACAACATGTTTTTAGAGTAAATTTTAAGATGTGTTAGAAGACATATTTGAGATACGATTGTAAGGTTGTTCTTCCGAATTTTGCATTAATCAAGTGAAGGTTCCTCTTATCATTGTTGCAAGTATTAATTTTTTTCTTTTATTTATGAATTCTATTTATTTACTTATAAACATGATAGGTTAAAATTATCATAACTAGGGTTGTGGGAACCATAGTGAATTAAAAAACTAGGGTTTGCATGACGTGATTCTAAACCAATACTAAACATTTTTACTGTGTTCTCTTCATCTTTAACGATTCTTAATGGTGTGAAATGTTAGGAAGTACCCGAATTCTTTACTTTCTTTGGTAGAAGAGGTACAAATTAGGAAAAGAGAATTACAACGGAGCCTTGATTTTGATAATCATTGTATTAACTTGAGTTGTGGCCGCAGGATAGTTAAATCTGGAACTTAGTTATAACGGTTAAATTGAAATCGCTCATGAGACTTGGTCAACTAATTGAGTATAGTCATTCAATAGGGATTGGTCAGTCGTTTGAATGAACCTAAGTTATTAGTTCTATAAGTAAAGTATTGGGATAGATCACTAGTGTAAAACCCGAAGTAGTTAAGGATCCATGGGAATCACATATCCTAGTTAATTGCATTAATTTGGAAACAACAATCAATTTCTCAAAATAATTACTTTTTAATTTTAGAAATCCCCCCTCTTAGGAAATAATTGACTAAAAAGCTTAATCACTAGCGTTCTTCTACATCCTTCCATATTCCCTGTGGGATCGACCCTAACCTCTAGTTTGTTTCTTTATTGATAACATCCGCTTCTCACTTCAGTAAGAGGTGTGGTTTGATTGTTATCAAGTAGCTAATCACAACATATAGGATCATTATCTACTTTTAAAGACACCGGTCATATTACTATACAACGAGAATAAATTGTCGAAGAGATAAGACATAACATACCTCGAATGTCTACTTTTGTTCACCCAAATAGTTTCCAACCTGGAGCCAGTAGTTCCACTCACTAGTAGCTTCTATGCTGAAGGAATAAGGCTATTTCAATAGTAGAAATCGGCAAACAATGATATCTATCGAAGAACATTGACTATAATTCAATTTCATTCAATTCAGTCGAGAATTCACAAATTCACGAGAGTTTAGAAGGTGGAAACACTTACCCATCACTTATAGTCGCTTAGGACTCAATTAGAAGCGATTCTGACAACTTTTACTCGGTGCTGTTCCGATACTCCGAGCGAATTTTCAAGAAATAACTTTGTAGGAATGTTCCTTGTAGGCCCAGAAATTGTTATCCATGATTAATTTGCGTTTGGAAGGAGTTTGTGGCGTAATTTGATGAAAAATGGCAGAAAAGTATAGAGAACTCATCTTAGGAGCCGAGGGTCTGATTTCTTAAATGTTTTAAAATGAATCAAGTCCCTCACTTAAAGATATATATATATATAGGAAGAGGTGGAGTGAAGGCATGATGCGCCACCCATCGCATCAACCCATGTGCGCGACGCGCTACTCATGGCATAGGGGTAGGGCCACGACACACCACTCCTTGCGCCATGCCTTGAGCTTCGGTCTCCTGCTCGCGCGATGTCGTGCTCGTGTGTTCATTCCTTGAGCCCTTTTCTGTATGTGTTGTACTCCAAAACTCTCAACGTACATACACACACATCAGTTAAAAAATAGGAATTTAAGGGGTGTAACATCCCCCTTGGGAACATTCTTCCTCAAATGTTGGCTAAATACAAAGAAAAGGTAGGGAAAAAGTTACAAACCCTGGAACTGAAACTATAGGCTGAAAACTGATGGAGGGAGTGACCCCGAACACAAAATACATAATGAGATTGAATTAATGAAACATACATACTTGCTAAAACGTTAAAGGAACATAGAGACATAAACTTTACATGGAATGGAATCGAGTTCTAAGGATGGAATTTATACCTCAAGCTGGATTGGAACTGGAAGGGAATAGATAGGGGTATCTAGCCATCATATCTACTTTGGCTTCCCATGTAACTCCCTCAACAAGTTGATTCCTCCACAAAATATTTACTGAAGCCACCTCCTTGTTCCTCAACTTACGAACCTAACGATCAAGGATCTCTACCAGTACCTCCTCATAGGTAAGGTCGTCCTTCACTCCGATGTTCTCTACCAGAATACCTAAGGCTGGATCACTTATGCATTTCTTCAACAAATACATATGAAACACCGAATGTACCGAAGCTAACTCCACTGGCATCACCAACTCATAGGCCACCTTAACAACATGTCTTATAATCCTGTATGGCCAAATATAATGGGGACTCAGTTTCCCTTTCCTTTCAAACCTCATTACTTCCTTCATGGGATACACCTTCAGAAATACCCAATCACCAATGACAAACTCAAGGTCTCTCCTCCTCACGCCTATATAGGATTTACGTCGACTCTAAACTATTTTCATCCTTTCTCTAATACGCTGAACATTCTCTGTGGCCTCATGAACCGAATCTGGCCCTATCAATATAGCCTCACCTACCTCGAACCAACCAATAGGTGATCTACACCTTTTCCTCTAGAAAGCCTCAAACAGAGCCATCTAAATGCTAGAGGGACAACTGTTATTATAGGCAAACTCAATGAGAGGCAAGTGATCATCTCAAACACCCTTGAAATCAATCACACACACTCTCAATATATCCTCAAGAATCTGAATGGTCTGCTCGACCTGACCATCTGTCTGTGGGTGAAAAGTTGTGCTATGCTTCACTTAAGTACCAAGACCCTTCTAAAATGACCTCCAAAACTGAGATGTGAACTGAGTACCCCTATCTGAGATGATGGACAATGGAACCCCATGCAACCGAAACAACTCTCGAATGTACAATCTAGCATAATCCTCGGCTAAATCTGTGGTTTAGACCTATAAGAAATTGTTTCTTTAGTCAACCTACCTACCACCACCCATATGGAGTCATATTGTGTGTGTGGACGAGGAAATCCTGCAAGATGTCAATGTCTCTTCCCACTTCCAAGTGGGCATACTGATGTCTTGTAACATACCCCCAAGTCTCCGATGCTCTACCTTCACTTGCTAACATTTCAGACACTTAGTCACAAACTCTGTTATGCCTTTCTTCATGCCATTCCACCAATAACCCTCCCATAGATCACGGTACATCTTAGTGGCATTTGGATGGATAGAATATCGGGAACTGTGCGCCTCATGCAACATCCGCTCTCTCAAGTCATCAACGCCCGAAACACAAAAATGACCTTGATAACGAAGTACACCATCTCCCCCATAGGAGAAGACCTCCACCTTCTAATTTTGAATCGCCTCCTTCAACTTCACTAAGATAGGGTCCTCATCTTACCTAGCCTTGACCTCAATCACCAAAGAAAAATTGGACCCATTCTGAACAATGACCCACCATTTGTCAAATCAACAAGGTGAACTCCTAATCATAGCAGTCGATGAACATCTTTCACCAACTCCTTTCTCCCATCCTTAACGTAGGACATACTCTCCATGGACAATCTGCTAAAGGCATCCGCCACTATGTTGTCCTTTCCCGGATGGTAAAGGACACTCATGTGATAATTCTTGAGAAGCTTTAGACATCTCTTTTGTCGCAAATTCAAATTCTTCTGAGTGAACACATATTGAAGGCTCTTGTGATTTTTGAACATATCTATATGCACCTCATATAAATAATGCCTCCAAATCTTCAAGAAAAATACCATTGCTACCAACTCGATATCATGAGTCGGATAGTTCTTCTTATGGGTCTTAAGCTGCCTAGAAGCATATGCAATCACTTTTCCACGCTGCATCAATTCACACCCAAGGCCGATCCTCAAGGCATCATAATAAACCACAAAGCCATCGTACGCTCGGGTAGAGTCAAAACTGGGGCTGAAGTGAGTCGAGTCTTCAACCCCTAAAACATCTTCTCATAAGCTTCAGACCACTAAAACATGGCCTATTTTTTAGTCAACTTAGTTAATGGTGCGGCAATGGATGAACATCCCTCTACAAACCTCTGCTAATATCCCGCTAAACCCAAAAAGCTCCTGATATCAGTAGGACTGACAGGTCTAGGCCAATTCTTCGCGGCTTCTATCTTTTGATTGTCCACTTGCACTCCCTCACTAGACACCACATGACCCAAGAATACAACCGAGTCAAGCGAAAACTCATACTTGCTAAACTTAGCAAACAACTGACAATCTTTGAGAGTCTGTAATACAACCCTCAAGTGAGCAGCATGCTCCTCCTCGCTCTGAGAGTATATGAGAAAACCATATATGAAGATAATCATGAACATGTCCAAATATTTCTTGAATACCCTTTCATTAAATCCATAAAAGCTGCAGGGGCATTCGTTAATCCATAACTACAAACTCATAGTGATCATACTGAGTCCTGAAGGTTGTCTTCAAAATGTCACTCTCCCTAACTCTTATCTAGTGATAGTATCTTAGAAAAACATTAGCACCCTAAAGCTGGTCAAACAAGTCATCACTCTTGGGGAGGGGATACTTATTCTTGATTGTGACCTTGTTCAACTACCGATAATTGAGGCACATACGAAGAGAACTATCCTTCTTTCGAACAAAGAGAACTGGTGCACCCCATGAAGACTTAGTAGGCCTGATAAACCCCTTGTACAGGAGATCTTACAACTTCTCTTTCAACTCTTTTAGCTCGGGTGGGGCTATTCTATATGGAGGAATAGATATGGGCTGCATATCAGGCAAAAGGTCAATACCAAAGTCAATCTCCCACTCGAAAGGGACTCCTGGTAGATCATCTGGAAACACCTCCAGATACTCACGTACAATTGAAACTAACTGGAGAGTTAGGGTCTCGGACGTAAAATCTTTAACCCGAACAAGATGATAGACACAACCCTTGGAGATCATCTTTCTAACCTTAAGGTAAGAAACAAAGAAACTTATAGGCACAATTGAACTACCCTTCCACTCTAGGACTAGTTCACCTAGAAATCAAAACTCTACTGTACGAGTTCTACAATCAACTGAAGCATAACGTGCATGTAACCAATCCATACCGAATATGAAATCAAAATCGGTCATGTCTAACTCAACTAGGTTGGCTGAGTTGACTTTTTGAAGGACTGTGACAGGGCAATTTTTGTATACCCGTCGAGATATAACTGACTCACCAACTGGAGTAGAGACTGAGAAGGGTTCCGATATGATTGTAGGACTAACACTTAAATTGATTGCAATATAGGAAGCACGAAGGATAACGTGGCTCCAAGATCTAGGAATGCATATACATCATGATGGAATACTCGTAACATACTAGTAACCGCATCGGGTGAAGTCTCATACTGCTGAGGAGATGAGAGTGCATAAAACCTATTCTAGCGTTGATCGCCAGCAGCACTAGTAGAAGTATCCTTATGGAAAGGACATGCTACAGGAGCTGCTAAACTGGTGGCTGGGGTATGGACCCCACTGTCGCCCTATCTGGCTGAAGGGCAATCCCTGAGTCTATTTTCGGGTTTGCCACACTTGAAACAAGCATCTGAACCAACTAGAAACCTCCCAAGGTGGTTCTTTCCGCACCTCGCACAAGATGGAAAAGTGCGCTCTCCTACCGCGCTCCCCTGACCTCTCGAGCCTAACGCCCTACCCCTTTGATCACGTATGGTTCTAGATAGGACACTAGTCGATGATGGAGCTAGGGATGAGGACCTCTGGTGATACTATGGGCAGTGCCCGCCACCGGACCTCTGCTGTGAAAACCCAAAGCTCCCTATCCTAGCCCTTTTGGCCTCTCTCTCCTTCTCCTTCATCTGCTCTGCCTCAATCTGCTGGCCATATATGACCAACTGGGAGAATTCTATGTCATTGATCAACATGGAGGTCTTGAACTCCTTGACCAAGGAATCTGCCAATCCATTCACGAACCTACTCACACGAGCCCTCTGATTGCCACCATTACCAATGCATACTTGGACAACCGGGTAAACTCCAAGTCATACTCTTGGATAGTCATATTGTTCTACCTCAAGTTGATGAAGTCTGTTGTCTTTGCCTCCCTCAACTCCCTAGGAAAGAATCTATCCAAGAAAGCATTCATCAACTCATCCTGACCCATGGGGACTGCCCCAACTCCCCTACTATCCTTCCACTGACGAAACCATATGTGATAAACCCCCTTCAGTGAATAGAAGGATAAATATGCGCTCTCCTCTCCTGTAACCACCATAATCTGGGTGATTTTTTGTATCTCCTCAAGGAACTCATGCGGGTCTTCATCAACCTTAGACTCAAGAAGCTCAGGTGGGTTCATCCTGAGGAAGTCTCGCCCTTTAGCTTCCACAACATTCCTATTTTGGGGAACATGAGCCACCGCCTGCTAGTTGACCTGAGTGGTCATGGCCTGTGCCAACATCTAAAAGGCTTCCTTAAACTAGGCATGAGTAACCTTCTCGGGCAAGGGATCCGCTAGAGTTGGTAGGGCTTGTTGATGCCCATCTCCATTGCCATTACCATGGTCATTTCCGTTGCTATTTCTCCTACCATTAACTCAGCATGGATGCATGATTCAGCAAATGTGTAAAGCTAGAGTTAGAGGAATAAAGAGAAAGAGTTGGATGATTCTACAAACACGTAAAGCTACAGTTAGAGGAATAGAGAGAGAGAGAAAGTTGAACTCATAACATGATATAGAATCATGAAAGAAGGGAAGTTTCCTAAAATGTTTCATAGCCTCTTCTTCATAAGTGTGGCGCGCTTCACATTCATGAAAAATACTCTACATAACACAACTTTCATACACCTTAGGACACTTTGAAACCTAATGCTCTAATATCAAGTTTGTCATGACCTGAGTATGGATGCCGGATCGAGATACGTGACCTAGAGCCCCAAATGACCCCAAGCTAACCCATGGAACATGCTAATCAATTCAAGAAAAGAACTAAAGCATAAATTTAAAATCATAACATGAATAAGAGGGAGTCAAAAGTATCTCAAGATAATATAAATGGAGTCAACACTCGACAAAAGCTAAAACATCTACATATCCCCTGAACACCCCTAGAACATCTAATAAGCTGATAGGACAACACCACAAAATAGCTCGCTAAAGATTGAACCTGAAATGAAGTACAAAACATCGACTAAATAAATTTCCTTGAAAGATGAGGAGTCATCAAGAGTGGGCTAATGCGGTCTAAGATGGGAGCTTGACTAATGACGGGGTTGAGTCTGATCACTCACAAGTGTATGATGAAATGATACAGAACAGAGTATGCGGTCGACACTTGGAATGTACTGAGCATGTATGGTAATTAAAGCGGACAATAAAATACATAAAAGTTCATGAGAGTAGGACATTTAAAAAAAATGAGGTAATAGTCATAATTGAAGCATGAGGGCTCAAGGTTCTCAAAACTATTCATTATATGATCATAATCATAATTATAAGAGAAAACTTGTCAAACATAACTTGAGCCAAAGTATCGTAAGCATAATCATGTATACATATAAGGAACAATAGGAGATTCTTATAACCGACATAACCCACGTGAGCATACATGGAGTTTGACCTGTCAATCCCTAGTTAGGAGGGTGTTTGTACCTTGCCATGGTAGAACTATGAAAAATGTGTAATATCACTCATGGGTGGCCCATTCAGGCATGGGAGACCCTCTTGTGGAGGACTCCATTGTGGCTACGTTGGCACGTAATTTTGAGACATGGGAGCAGAGGATCCTCGGTCTTCTAGGTGTTAAATACTACTTCAAAAACATATATAGTGCTCATATCATAATCATGAAACATGAGTGAATAACATGGGCTAGTTAAAAATCATGAAATACATGAACATACATTAAATATGTGAACTAGTCACGGAGAAGGGCCCGTGAGTCATCCATAGACATATACATGATACTTGTAAAAGGTATGCATAATTGAGAAAGTCATTCTAATTAAAATTCATAATTTCATGAAGGGCCCTTGTAAGGATTCTACATCATGATCATAATGCGCAACTAAAAACTGGAGAGTTGATATGATAAGAAAATCATGGGATTCCAATAGAAGGGAATTTAACCCTAAAAATTCATAGTCATGCTTGACAAAAATTTCATGGAAGATTTGATAGAAATACAAAGCCCTAGTCATGGGATCATCAATTTGATCAAGATAGTTATATCAATTGGATCAAGATAGTTATACCCATAGGAGAATCATGGAGGAAATTACCCACTTAAATCCTAGAATTTTGAAAATTAGGGCATGGGGAATGTGAGACCATGATTTCAATTGAAGGAGGGGCATGAGGGTGGAAGAACCCATCATTGACAACCCACATACCTAGAATTTGACAATAACCAACTAGCCTTGAAACCCCAATCGAACTTAGGAGAATTTGAGGAAGAACCCTAGAAATTCTTAAGAGGTTTTGAGAGACTTTGATCTTCTAATTAGGGTGTTAGGAAGATATAAAGATGCTAGGGTTGATAATACCTATAAAACACCCTTTCAAAGCATAAAATGACGTAGTTATGGAGTTAGGAGCTTAGAAATTACAAAAATGCCCTTATAATTTCATAGGAAAAACTATGGTGCCAGCTACGACGACTCGTTCCAGGAGCCGTACCTTGAAACCACGACTCGTGGTATCCTCCCATTGCTAGACCATCCTTATTCCCCTACTCTCTGATTCTTTCCATAGACGCCTACTATGACTCATAGTTCCCTACTACGGGTCATACAATCACTCGTATGAACAACACCTAGAAATCTAACATCATGCTATGACTCCTGAATGTGAGTCGTACCTTCTCTCCATGGCTCATGGTGTGGACTCGTGGTTGAGAGGATGAGCCTCTGAACCTTTCCATAGACAAAAATCACTGGTTGTACCTCGAGAAGATGGGTCGTTGAACCCATCCATTACTACTGCACCCAATTCCTAACTTCTCTGCTTCTAACCTTAGGTGCAAACCACGACTCGTTGTTTCCTACAATGAGTCATACTATGAATCGTGCTATCTATCCTAGGCATACTAGAAATGTACCACGATGTCACGACCCGAGTTTACACCCTAGCCGTAACACAGCACAAGGAACCCCAAAAGGCTCCAAGTTGATCCATGGCATAATCATACCATATCACTTAACAATAGAAACAACCAACAACATAAATAAGCGGAAACTAACTGCAAGATTCTAATAAGGAACCATAAGAACAATTGTAACAACACTTTGATACAACGCTGAATCTATCTAGACAAGTCTAAAAGCCATCTACTAAACTGATGAGTTGCTGGGACAAGCCCCCAGCTAACTCCTAAAATTTGAAAACTGAAACATAAAGAAAGTATAAACATAAATCACGTCCTCGGGAGATGAGGACTCACCACTAGCAGCTGAGAGGGAATGAAG
>JACEIK010000797.1:54732-93561 GCA_018107945.1 Datura stramonium
GCAACAACCCTCTTATGAGTCACACACACACACACACATATATATATATCTACATGAATCTTTCATATGGATCTCATATACTGAAACATCATTGAACTCATGCATGAGGATCAATTTCTGAACATTTAATAAGAGTCAAATCTGACACTAGCATCACACACTGTACTAGGTCACTACTGGTAACTGAATCTAATTCTCATTATATTTGTAACACCTCGAAAGTACTAGATATCAGACCTCAAAGTTTGAAGAAGTGCAGCAGAAAAAGTTCAGCAAAAATTTGCTATAGGACAAGTCAGGAAACGACTCGTTAGGTGACCCCATGAGTCGTGGTTTGACTCGTGGGGGAGCAGTTAAGGGAGGTGAGCCGGGCCAGTGGAGATAGACAACCTGACGAGTCTTCTTCCCTGGAAAGGACTCGTCAATTCAGTCGTTAGGAGGGAGAAGTTTTGGTTTTCAAGAAATTTTTGGTGTACTTAATGAAAGGGCATAACAAATCGTGGGAGCTGGTGATGAGTCGTTACGTTGGTCCTGGCCTGAAGGATTAATAATTTCCAGTATACCTGACAAGTGTACCTGACGAGTTGTTGGGTGGGACAACGACTAGTCTGGTGAGTCGTGACATCCGTTCGGAAATTTTTTCAGATTTTAAAATCCCACGCTCCAAGATTTAAAGTGATGTCGTCTTGGGTGTGTTTAGGGACATTTTTAAGGGTTCTTCTAGACATAAACCCTCATTCTCTCAATCCCCTTCTTCCTTCTCTCTTCTCAAAAATCCTAGGGGTTTCACCAAGGTGTTCTTCAAGCTTCAAGGAAGATTTTCGATTGGGATTTTTTTCCACAAGGTATGTGGGACTTCAACAAGGATATTCTTCCATCCTTGTGACCCAAAATATTTCAATAAGAATCCAATTTAATTTATGTATAATATCGTGATCTAGGGTTTGAATAATGGGTAATTTCTTCTTCATTATTTTTCTTAAATTCAAACAATTACTAAAATTATGAAATTTATTTGGGATGTTAATTTGATGGGTTGTTTGGAATATGGATCCTATGTTGGGAATGCATGAGGATAAAATGTTGATAATAAATTGTCTTGAGTAATGAATGGGTGTTGCTTATTGTTCAATTAATTTTCGTAGCCATGCATGATTATGAAGAAATTGTTAAAATATAGGTTGGGTGTGTGTGGGTGTAGTATGTTCTTCCTAACCTGATTTCAGTGCTGAATGAGAATTGTTCATTTCTCTTTCGATTACCGTAGAAGTTCATGATTTATGATAGAAGTGTGGAAATATTGCATAGTTAACCCTAGTGAATTGATTATGATATTGAAGACAATGTTGGATTGACTAGGCATTGTGAACTTGAGTAATTGAAGTATATTATGTGCCATCACTATGTTCTAGAATTAATTGATTGGGCATGAAAAGATTTCATCTCCATTGTTGAACTACGAGGCTTGGGCGGATTCTATATTATTTTTCCTCACTAAAAATGTTTTCATAAAAATCTTGGAATCTAAAATTCCCGTGGCTAAAGAGTTCACAAAGGAGTGATTGTGACAAGTGTGTGGAATTTCGTAGACCTAAATAAGCAAAGTCATGTATCTTGATAGATTATGAGTTGTATTTATAAACTATGTATGATCTCATATTACATGTTGAATGAGATGAGCTTGGAATTCGGAATGTCATGATAGTATATGCATAATGTGACTCTATAGAATGCTTGTTAGCGTAAGATGCTTGAGATAGCCATTGATTGGACTCCATGATGAGGTGAATTATGATGACAATGCATGAAGATGATATTTCAACTATCAGGCTTGATGTCATTAGTAAGTAGCCCCCATCCTGTTGATGAGAATGTTGTATGACGGAAAAATCTGTAAACGTCCTTGTCTCTGATTAGTTGTTGGAATTTAGATTACCTTTATTCAGTCGGGATTCTTGTTAGAAAGTATGCTTCCCTAGTCAGTCAGGATTCTCGTTAGCAAGAATGTTTCCCTAGTCAGTCGGGATTCTCATTAGCAAGAATGTTTCCCTAGTCAGTCGTGATTTTCGTTAGCAAGAGTATTTCCCTAGTCATTCGGGACTCACATCCCTAGCTACTAGCCATGTAGGTTTCTCCTTTTCAATAGGGACCAACATCCCTAGCTAGTCAGTGACTCTCTATATCAGAGCCTTCTTTCCCTTCGATAGACAGGGATTCTTGCTAGTAAGAATGTATCCCTTAGAAAGTCAGGGACCCTCTTGATATCAGTCATGGCATTACTATCCCTTAGACAGTTAGGGACCCTCTTAGATAGGGATTCTCGCTATAAGTATATATATATATATATACACACTTTTGAGTTATTTATCTATGTTCCTTCATACTAAGTACATTCTAAGTACTAACTGCACACCTCTTGTGCTATACCGTTTTATGATATAGATTCAGGTCTCCAGGTCCAGCCGCGTGACTAGATACGCTTTTCTTTATCTCTAGTGCTAGCAGTGAGTCCTCATTTTTTGAAGACGTGGTTTATATTCCTATTTTATTATGTTTCAGTTTTCAGACTTTGGGAGTTAGCTGGGGGCTTGTCCCCGCAATTCATCAGTTAATAGAAGGCTTTCAAATTGTTTAGACAGATTTCAGCGTTGTATTTAGATGTTTGTTAAGATTTCTATTATGGGATATGTTAGATTCTTATTACCAGTTCCGCTTATTCATGTTGTTAGTTGTGTTTTATGTTAAGTGTATGCAATGATTATGCCATGGGTCGAATTGGAGCCTTTCGGGGTTCCTTGTCCCATGTCTATGATTCGGGTCTACTCTCGGGTCATGACAATATTAAATCTGTTGTAATCTAAAATCTGAATCATACGGAACTGAATCATGTTGATAACATAACTAAGGGATTCATTCTCTACTATGGAGAGTCCCAGCTAAACTAAGGGAGTCATTCTCTACTAGGGAGAAACCTAATTGAACTAGGGAGTCACTCTCTTCTATGGAGGATTCCGACAGGACTAGGGAGTCACTCTCTGTTGTGGAGGATCCTGACTAAACTAGGGAGTCACTCTCTGCTATGGAGGATCCAGACTGAACTAGGGAGTCACTCTCTGCTATGGAGGATCCCGAGATGAAGTAGGGAGTCACTCTCTGCTATAGAGGATCCTGACTGAACTAGATAGACACTCTCTGCTATGGAGGATCCCGAGCTGACCAAGGGAAACATTCTCAGCTATGGAGAGTCCCTGGCTGACTAGAATATGAGGAGTTCTGATCTGACATTATACATCTGGTCTATGCTACTACAGTTAGTCAGAAACTTGAACATTCACTGTTTCTATTATACAACATTCATTTCGAAAGGATTATGCCTACTTTCTACTAACAACAAGCCCAACAGTTGGAAAATATTATTCTCATGCTTTATCATCATAATAATATCATCACGGTGCCAAATCAATATTTAATCAAACGTCTTACTTTAGTGAGCATCTATAGATTCACATCATGCATTACACTTCCATAACATTTAAGTTCCAGATTCATATCGTTCAACATGTAGCATAGAGTCATTTATGGTTCATAGGTCGAAATTACACTTTAACATAAATACATTGTTTCACATGCTTAGGTCTATGGAAGCCCATGCACTTAACTTCTACCTTGAGCATTTATAATGAATTCATGGAGAAACATAGATTTTCATTTCATATGACCTATTTCATAATTCAGTTCAATTCATAGGAAAGATGCAATAATTAGGCCATTATCGCAGATTTACCTCATACCCAATTAGTTCCATCGAAAGCATAAGAAGAATACATATTTTACATTCAATTGATCAAGCCCATACACTATAATCTCTCTCAACATATTTAACAAATAGTATATTCTAATCATAAGGGAATTCTTACAATCTTCACATATTTCATACATGGATGTGAGTCATGGATTCAATTGAGTGGACAATAATAAAACCCCAATCATCGTTCAATCCCTTTCATCAAGAACATTTTAAAATCATACATTTTCACCATCTAACACATAATTCAAGACATTCAAATAGTTTTATAATTACAATTAGCTCATACTACTAGTTGATTTTAGAATTCAAGAAGGCATAAAAGAAATCACCAGTCAATCGAAATCCTAGGTCATGCCTTTTAGAATAATTTAAATTGGGTTTTTTATTAAACATTTTGGGGAATAAGGATGGAAGAATATCCTTGTTGAAAAACCCCATACCTGCTTCGAAGAATTTCCCACTAGAACTTGACTTGAAGTCTTTGAATAATTCCTTGAAAAACCCTTAAATCTTGAGAGAGAGAAGGAAGAAGGGTTTGAGAGTTATTTGATGAACAATGAGGGTTTAGGCTATTTATCCCTTTAAAACTGCCCTATTTCATGCTCAAAACGACGTAGTTTAGGAGTTAGAAGCATAAGATTTTATTAAAATACCCCTGAAAAATGCAAGAAAAATCATGCTGCCAGACACCACGGGACACTCCACGAGTCGTGGGCTTGAAAATGACTCGTGGTGTCAAACCGTGGAATGCACTAGAGTTTTTCTCAAAAATCCTTCAGGCCTGCTGACGACTAACTCCACGAGTCATTCCTTGGCATAACGACTCATGACTCCCTTCGTTACCACTAAGCCAAAGATCCTGATCCCTCATCCCACGACTGGTGTGACGAATCGTGGCTTTATGTAATGATTCATTGTGATCTCCCATTGCCTCCACTGTCCCAACTCACATTTTCTCTGGATTTCACTTGACGACTCTTTAGGATAACTCATTACTGGACTTAATGAGTCGTCAAGTCTCCCATGCCCTGGAGTCTTGAAATCTCAAGATGCTACTCGGAAAAGGATCCCACGACTCGTGGTGTCATCAAATGAGTCGTACCTTGACTCGTTCTGAGGTAATTCTTTCACTTCCCTGCTGGTTTTCCCATCTTAAGTCTGGGGTCTATTCATAGAAACTTTCGGGGTATTATAATATCTCTCCCTTAGGAACATTTGTCCTCCAATGTTGGCTAAACATACTGAAAGGATAGGGACGAAACTGAAATTCCACAATCAAACAATAATAGCTAAAACCAATGGAGCATCTGACTTCAGGATGACCTTTCACATCAGAACTGAATATCTAAATTGATCATGCATGTTATGGCACAAGAGAGACCGAAGGACATGAAACTAATATGGAACTAGATAGAACAATGAGAAGGATTCTTCCCCTTAGCTTAAAGCCATCATCCTAAGGCTCTTGAATCTTTCTTAAGGTCGGGGCTAATTCACTAACTCCTAGCTCCCCTTTCACACTAACCACCACTACAAGTCTTACATTAACAGTTATTCATATCCCACATCGGCAACCTCTTCTCAAAAAAAACCATAGAGCTTCTTGTTCAATACTGGGGTTCTGGGGCTAGCAACATACAAAGAGTTATGCAAGATTCACAACATACCTGTGGCCACTATTGGAGACTTGCCCTTATCATGATGTGCTGTGACGACATATGAGCGGTTTTGACGACGTCCACCACCCAAGATAGATGATGCACCCTTGCTATCGGCGCTACTGAAGAGATGGTCGAGGATCTACAATCGCCTCTCTTTGCTGCTACGCAATCTCGGTGCTTATGGCCCTACTGGCCGCACCAAAAACAAACATCCGATCTGGCCATACATTCTCCCAAGTGGTGCTTCCCACAGCTGATACACATCGAATACGTAATATCTCTTACTCTAGGTTGGTGCGGAGCACTGACTGTCAAAAATGTTGGGGCTAACAATTTATGCTTGGAATGTGAGCGGTGTCCACCACTCATCCTTGACGAAGAAAACTCTAATTCTCCTACCCTAGCCCTCTTAGCCTATCTCTCATTTTGCACCACCTGCTCTACCTCCATTTGTTGAGCGGATACCACCAAACGTGGAAAGTATATATCCCTGTGCAACATGTCAGTCCTGCACTCTTTAACCAAGGAGTCTGACACTCCATTCATGAACCTACTCACCCGAGCCCTCTGGTCGGATACCATCTTTGGGGCATACTTGGATAACCGGGTAAACTCCAACGTGTACTTCTGAACTATCATGTAATTCTATTTCAGGTTGATGAATTCTGCTGCCTTAGCCTCCCCAACTCTCTAGGAAAAAACCTGTCCAGGAATGCAGTCTTAAATTCATCCCAACCTACAGGGCCTACTCTAATTCCTCGACTGTCCATCCACTAACAAAACCATATATAAGCAACTCCTTTTAGCTGGTAGGAGGCTAAGTCAATGCTCTCAATTCCCGTCACTCCCATGATGTGGGTAATATTCTGAATCTCTTCCAAGAACTCATATGGGTCCTCGTCTACCATTGACCCAAAGAATTTGGGTAGGTTCATCCTGAGGAAATCTCTTACCCTTGTCGCCGCTACATTCCCATTCTGGGGAACATGAGCCATCACTTGCTGATTAATCTGGGCAGTCATGGTTTGTCCCAACATATCAAAAGTTTACTGGAACTCGACATGAGTAACATGGTCGTCCATCGGGTTCGCCAGGGCTAGTGGTACCTGGTGGAAGTCATTACTATTTCTCCTTCCATTTGCTCGTTTGGGAGGCATTATTTGCGAGCGTGTAAAGCATGAGTTAGGGAAGAAACTGTTTAAAGCTTCATACTCTACGCATGATAAGAATCATGAAGAAAAGGGAACATTACTAAAACTTCTCGTAGCCTCCTAGTCATAAGTGTAGCACACTTCACACCCATGAAGAAGACTCTACTTAACGCGGCATTCAGATACCCTAAGAAACTCTAAACCTTTGCTCTGATACCAAGTTTGTCATGACCTAAGTTTACACCCTAGCCGTAACACGGGATAAGGAACCCCGAAAGGCTCCAAGTCGACCCATGGAATAATCATAGAATATCACTTAACAGTAGAAACAACCAACAATATAAATAAGCGGAAGCTAACTGCAAGAGTCTAATAAGGAACCATAAGAGCAATTGTAACAACACTTTGATACAACACTGAATCTATCTAGACAAGCTAACTGGGACAAGCCCCCAGCTAACTCCTTAAATCTAAAAACTGAAACATAAAGAAAGTACAAACAGAAATCACGTCCTCGGGAGATGAGGACTCACCACTAGCAGCTAAGAGGGAATGAAGCGTATCTAACCACGAGGCTGAGTCTGGGTAGTTGAATCTATATCATGAAACGATATAGCACAAAAGGCATGCGGTCAGTACTTGAAATCTACTGAGCATGCGGGGTAACGTAAACAACTAAATATACAAATATACGATAAGGAAATAACAAAGTACATCAACATAACTTATTTAACCTGCAACAATCCTCTTATGAGTCACATACACATATCTATATCTACATGAAACTTTCATATGGATCTCATATCCTGAAACATCATTAAACTGATGTATAAGAATCAATTTCTGAACATTTAATAAGAGTCGAATCTGAGACTAGCATCACACACTGTACTAAATCACAGTTGGTAACTGAATCTGATTATCATTATATTAAATCTGTTGTAATCTGAAATCTGAATCATATAGAACTGAATCATGCTGATAACATAAATAAGGGAGTCATTCTCTACTATGGAGAGTCCTAGCTATACTAAGGGAGTCATTATCTACTAGGGAGAAACCCAACCGAACTAGGCAGTCACTCTCTACTATGGAGGATCCTGACTAGACTAGGGAGTCACTCTATGCTGTGGAGGATCCCGACTAAACTAGGGAGTAACTCTCTGCTATGGAGGATACTGAATGGACTAGGGAGTCACTCTCTGTTATGGAGGATCACGACTGAACTAGGGAGTCACTCTCTGCTCTGGAGGATCCCGAGCTGAAGTAAGGAGTCACTCTCTGCTATGGAGGATCCTGACTGAACTAGGGAGTCACTCTCTTCTATGGACAATCCCGAGCTGACCAAGGGAAACATTCTCGGCTATGGAGATTCCCTAGATCACTAGAACATGAGGAGTACTGTTCTGACATTATACATCTGGTCTATGCTACAAAAGTTAGTCAGAAACTTGAACATACACTATTTTCATCATAAAACATTCATTTCAAAAGGATTAGGTCTACTTTCTTCTAACAACAAGCCCAGCAGTTGGAAAATATCATTCTCATGTTTTATCATCATAATTCTTATCATCACAGTGCAAAATCAATACTTCTTCAAGAGTCTTTACTTTAGTGAGCATCTATAGATTCACAACATTCATTACACTTCCACAACATTTAAGTTCCAGATTCATATCATTCAACATGTAGCATAGAGTCATTTATGGTTCACAGGTCCAAATTATGCTTTAACATAGATACATTATTTTACATGCGTAGGTTTACTGAAGCCTATGCACTAAACTTCTACCTTGAGGATTTACAATGAATTCATGGAGAAACAAAGATTTTCATTTCATATGACCATTTCATAATTCAGTTCAATTCATGGGAAAGATGTAATAATTAGGCCATTATCGCATATTTACCTAATACCCAATATGTTCCATCGAAAGCATAAGGAGAATACATATTTTACTTTCCATTGATCAAGCCCATACACTATAATATCATCTCAACATATTTAGCAAATAGTATATTCTAATCATTCGGGAATTCTTACAATCTTCACATATTTCATACATTCGTGCGAGTCGTGGATTCAATTGAGTGGACAATAATAAAACCCCAATCACCGTTCAAGCCCTTTCATGAAGAATATTCTAAATCCATACATTTTCACCATCTAACAAATAATTCAAGACATTCAAATAGTTTTATAATTACAATTAGCTCATACTCCTAGTGGGTTTTAAAATTCAAGAAGACATAGAAGAAATGACCCATCAATCAAAACCCTAGGTCGTGCTTTTCTAGAATAATTAAAATTGGGTTTCTCATAAGACATTTTGGGGCACAAATATGGAAGAATATCCTTGTTGAAAAACCCCATACTTGCTTCTAAGAATTTCCCAATTGAATTTGACTTCAAGTCTTTGAATAATTCCTTGAAGAACCCTTGAATCTTGAGAGAGAGGAGGAAGAAGGGTATGAGAGTTATTTGATGAAAAATGAGGGTTTATGCTAGTTATACCTTTAAAAACATCCCATACCATGCTCAAAATGACGTAGTTTAGGAGTTAGAAGCATAGGATTTTATGAAAACACCGCTAGAAAAACAAAGGAAAAATCATGCTGCCAGACCCCACGGAACACTCCACGAGTCGTGGGGTTGACAATGACTCGTGGTGTCAAGTCATGGAGTGCACTGGAGTTTTTATCAAAAATCCTTCAAGCCTGCCGACGACTAACTCCACAGGTTGTTCCTTGGCGTAATGACTCGTGACTCTCTTTATTACCACTGAGCCGAAGATCCTGATCCCTCATTCCACAACTGGCACAATGAATCGTGGCTGGATGTAACGACTCATTCTGACCTCCCGTTTTCTCCACTGTCCCAACTCGCATTTTCTCTGGATTTCACTCAACTCCTCTTCAGGACAACTCATTACTGGACTTAATGAGTCGTCAAGTCTCCCGTCTCCTGGAGTCTTGAAATCTCAGGCTGCTACTCAAAAAAGGACCCCACGACTCGTGGTGCCATCAAATGAGTCATACCTCGAGTCATTCTAAGGCAATTCTTTCACTTCCCTGCTGGTTTTCCAATCTTAAATATGGGTTCCGTTCGTAGAAACTTTTGGGGTGCTACACACGAGTCCTTAAAACATTCCATTACATCAACCTATAACTCGTACCTTGGCTCATCGGTCCTAGACCTGTCATCCAAAAATTCACCATGACTCAATCCTACGACCCATACCACGATACAATGGCTCATATTATGAGTCATATTGATAGAAAAAATATAGATTTTCTTATTGAATCTGCTACATGTCTAGGGTTTGATCGTAGGGACTTTTGGAGTATTACAATTACCAACACCAAGATGCATTGATTAAGGATGAATTGAATCTAATATCCCAGTTTTGAGGTCCAATTGTGGGGCCATGATTGATTGAGGGTTCTTCGGGTGGACGTGAGAACGTTTATGCCTTAGCCCAGGCTGGGCAGACAATGAAGTTTCGGGCCACTAAAGCTAGTGATTCAGTCGACACCTCATCTATTCTATCAGGTAGCATTTCGTAGTCCATTCCCACTGGTTACATGCTGGTCCCTGAGGCATACATGAGGAATATGGCTAAGAGGCTAACTCTTGCTGAGCAGAAGATTGACATGTTTCTCGAGCAAGTGAAGTCGTGGGTGAAGAAGGAGATTGATGATGCAGCGAGGGGGTTGCATATGCAACTGGACAGATTTGAGGTATGCCTCAATAAAGTCCATTCCAATAGCCATACTTGGGAATGGGAGACCATGGAGAGAGAGTTGGGAGCATTGTATGCATCTGTGGCGCAATTATAAGCTCGACGGACTCCAATATTGCCACCACTAGTCCTTTTGGTTCTTGAGGAGGAATTGGATGAGCAGATTCCTTAGATCTTTAACCTTGAGCCGATCCCTCGTGAAAAAGGAAAAAAAATGGGTTGCCTAGGGAGAGAAGGATGAGGAAAAAAGTTAAGAAAGAGAGAAAGACAGCCATTGATAGCCTCTCTCAAAGATAGCCAGCACACCCCCGAGGCGTATGAGAGAGAGATACAAGAGAGGGTGAAGGGTGTTGGCGGTTTTGTCGTAAGGGTGGTTCCCGAGAAGAGTGGGGCACACATGCTTCCCCCACTGGTACTATTTCAGAGAGTGCGTTGGCAATAGTAAGTGCCACCACTATTGAGGCTAGGGTCAAGTCTGAGACTACAGCTACTAAAGATTCTAAGATTGCAATTGCATCCCCCACTAACCAGACCACATGTGTATAGGATGCCCCATGTATGTTCCTTATCCCTCTATTTTACTACTTAGCTGCGTTTAGGATGACGCATATATTTTTTTTGATCAGGGTGGGGTATTTTCAGCTTTTTGCTGAACATAACCTGAGTGTTTTTTTGGTCAGATTTCTTTTTTCCTCGAGTGTTCCTTACCTAGTAGAACCGATACATTTAGAATTTTTGTGTTCCCTTTTGTTTGTATTGGTTAGCTAGAAAGAAATAGAAGGTGTAGGAGTAGTCGAATAAAGCATGTTGTGTGATTTGATTTTGTATATTTGAAAATGATACCCCTCCAAATTTCTTATGTGTGTATGCTTATGTTGTGAGTTGTGACCAATGTGACTATTCGCATGACATCATAGTTACCACTTAAGATGTGCATAAACCTAGTAGTTTGTACTTAGCTATGAAATCTAATGTTTGTATGAGTGAGGCATGTACTTAGTTCAGCTGTGTATGTCAATCTAGAACTTGTCTAGTTAGTCATATCGAGGTATAGGATGGGAGAATAGGAAAGGATCATAGGCCCTTTTTATGGTTAGTCAACTCTAGCCTAAATGGCTTACCAAATGAAAATAAATATCCCTTGATCCCGATTTTTGAGCCTTAATTGAACCTTCTTGTTATTTAGCCAATTCACCTTCCCCCTTTAATTTTGATGAACCTATTTTGTCCTTGGTCCCTCCTTGGACACTTTGTACCTCAACTAAGGTAAATTGCCTAAGTTGAGAGTGGCTATTAATAGGGCTAAACAAGAAAAGTAGGTGGTGAAGTAGTTGAATCATGAAAAAGAAAGGTGGGTGTGGTGTGTATAATGAAATATAATGTGTGTGAAATGAATGAAAAAAAAGAAAAAAAAGAGAAGAAAAAGAAAAATGATTGAATATTTAATGTGTTGTGGATTTACAACACCATTGACGCTCAAAACTAAGAAAATAACATGGATTTAGGTGTATTTGTGTGGATATGAGGCACTTTTCCTTTGATTTCAGGATAAATGGGTGTTGGAGCGTAAATTTGCAAAAGGAAGCTAAAAGTGTGCAAAAAAGGAAAAAATGCAGTCCATAGTACGATCCATAGGATGGACCTATGATTCGTACTGATGACCGTCGTAAGAAGCAGAAGGTTGAAGCTGGAAGAATGAACCTACGAAACTTTCCACAGGTCGTACCAAATTTGTAGGATTCGTGGTAAGGCAGTCATGATGAACTCCAGAAGAATTGCACAAGAGGTTGATTTCAGTACGAGAGGATACCACGACCTATGAGAGCTTGGTACGAGTCATACCATATTGGTCGTGGTGAACATCAGACAAATTCCAAAGATTCAGAATCAAGTCATGGGAGCCAGGTACAAGTCGTGGGAAGGAGGTACGCATCGTACCTTCGCTTGACACTTAGCAAAAAATCAGCCAACAATCCAAACCACGAGATGCTTCCATGGACCATAGGATGCTCCTACAAGACGTAGGATGATCCATGATGAGGTCGGCACCAGATATGGAAAATCTCCTTGTTTGCCTAGGAAAAAGATTCTTATGTCTATATAAATACGTTTTATGTTTTATTTTTAAGAAGTGACATTGAGAAGAATTAGTTTTAGATGGAAAATATTGTAGTAGACAATTTTACATCTTTGAAAGAAAGAATTAAGTTGGTTCAACCTTGTGATCAATCTTTTCTTGAATTCTTATTGTTCTTGCTACTTGTTCTTCAAGATTTTGCGGATAAATTAAAGGAAGCATTTTTCTCAATCATATTTAAGTATTGTTTTTCTGTCTTTAATCATGAACGCACTTCACAACCTTGCAACTATGAGAGGCTAAAACCTCTATAGCTACGGTTGTGGGAACCATGGTGGATTAACAAGCTAGGGTTGCACAAAGTGAGTCTAAAACGAATACTAATTACGTATATTGTATTCTCTTCATGCTTTAATGATTCTTAGCGGTGTACAACACTAGGAAGTGCCCGAATTCTTTACTTGCTTTGGTTGAAGAGGTAGAGATTACGAAAAGAGAATTACAATGGAGCCTTGATCTTGATGATCATTTTATTAACTTGAGTTGTGGTCGCAGGATAGTTATATTTGGAACATAGTCATAACGGTTAGTTTGGGAACGTTCATGAGACTTGGTCGAGTAATTGAGTATGGTCATTCAATAGGGATTGGTTGATCGTTTGAATGAACTTAAGTTATCAGTTCTGTAAGTATTGGTGAAGATCACAAATGTATACCTAAAGCTATTATAAATTCATGGAGAACACAAACCCTATTTATCCTTTAATTAATGATTCACAGCCATAAGCTTGACAACTGCTTTGTTTTTACTATTGATTATCATTAGAATCCCCCCAATTGTGAAGTAACTTCCATACAAGTTCACTTACTGGATGTAATCTAGGTATTCCATATTCCCTGTGGGATCGACCCCAACCTCTAAGTTGGGTTCTTTATTGACAATGTACGCTTCATACTTCAAGTTAGAGTGTTGTTTGAGCATTACCAAAAAGTGGATTTGTTGCTAGGGAATACGACTAAGACTAAGTTATTTTCTTTTATTTGACTTTTTGGTAGTTATTTCCTTAATTACGTTTATTTTTGTGTTTTTCATACCCATAGGCTATCCTCCGGTGAATGTCAAGCACTCAGAATAGAGAAGACCCCCTTGTTGCACTAAATCCCGAAATCGAACGAGTACTTCATAGAATGGAAAACCCTGAGCAAAGAGAAGCCCGCTTAGCTGAAGCCGCTAGGCAAGCCGAGCTGGCTCGGTTAGCTGCACTTTAGCAGTCTGATGATGACAGAGATGAGGTGGTAAACATTGGTCGACATGGGAAGGGGTGACCAAGCTCAGATATTTTCCCTCAGTTCTTTGATGATAAGGACCCATATATCGATGAAGTTGGATCAACTGGAGCAATTGTGCCACCACCACTACCCGCTGGGGCCAAATTTGATATTACGAGCACCATGATTTAATTGTTAAACATGAAGGGGGTATTTAGTGGCCACGCAGCGGATGAAGCCAACCTGCACTTAATGAACTTCGTAGGAATATGTAAGGCGTACAGGTTGCCCGGAGTAAGCCAGGATGCCATACGGCTCCGACTCTTCCCTTTTTCTCTATCAAGGGAAACTACTTTGTGGTTATCAGAGTTTCCCTATGACTCCATAACCAACTGGAGGGAGCTTAAACAGGACTTTTTGGAGAGATTCTTTATCAAGAATGTTACAGCTGAAAGATGAGATCTATAATTTCCAACAAATTAAGACGGAGGCACTTCATGAAACCTGGGTGAGGTTCAAAAAAAGTGGACTAAGTGCCCGAACCACAAAATTCCAGATGATGATTTGTTGGAAATCTTTTATAGGTCTCTGAATAATAGCACCAAAGCTGTAGTAGATACGGTGGCTGGAGGAGCATTGATGACTCACACTTGGGAGGAAGCAGCCACTATCCTTGACAGGGTGACTAAGACAAATAGGGCCTGGCATACGAGGAAGGCTGATGAAGTGGCAGGTACATATGCTGTTGGTTTGACTGCAAACCAACGAAGGAAGGAAGAAGAACGTGATCAGGAGTTGGCTCACATGCACACATCATTGGATTTGCTGACAAAGCATATCATGGGAATCGGAGCCAAAAAGGTAAAGGCAGTGGGAACTCAAGGAAGGGAGCAATGAGATAATCACTCTAATTTTGAGGAGGAGGCAAACTTCCTAGATGGCCAAGTAGCGGGTTTTCGAGCCAACGCCCAAGTGTCTGGACAAGACAATTGGCGCCAAGGTTCTGGAAATCAAGGTCGGAACCAATTTAGAGACAACTACAATAGGAACGGGTTCAGATACAAGAGGTGTGGTCGTGAGCTCGAGGGAGAATGGATAAGGAATGATGGATACTGCAATGACCGGACTGGAGTCTATGTGCCTCCTAATGCATGAGAAGGGGAGGCCAGACAGTCAAAGTTGGAGATCATGAAGGCTGAGATGCTGAAAAAGGTGAGGTCCACTAATGATCAATTAAAATAAATTTGAAGTGACTTATCGAGCATGGGTCAGAAAGTGGAATCTCATGCCACCGCCATCAAGCAGATAGAACACCAACTTGGGCAACTGTCAACATCAATGAACCCTAGGAAAATGGGTACACTCCCTAGCAACACTGTCCAAAATCCAAAGAACGATGCTCATTGCATGGCAGTGATGACTAGGAGTGGTAATACCACAATTGACCCCCCCGTTCCCAGTTGAAGTTGAAAGGATGAAAGAGAGAATGATTGAGGAAGAAGAGATGGGTGCTGAGACACAAAATGGTGAGTTGCAAGAGGCCCCTAGAGGTAAGAAGAAAGGTGAAATTGATCAAGGGGAAACCCAAGTGTATAAGGATATTCCACGACCACCGCCACCATTCCCTTAGAAGATGAACAAAAAATCGGACAATGGTAAGTTCCAAAAATTCCTTTCAATGCTTAAACAACAATCGATGAACATACCGTTGGTCGAAGCACTAGAGAAGATGTCAGGGTATGAAAAATTCATGAAGGATCTGGTAACAAAGAAGAGATTTTTGATCTATGAGCCAGGTTACAATGTCCATCACTGTAGTGCCATAGCAATGAGGGTCTTAGCTCAAAAAAGGAAGACCCAGGCACCTTCATGATACCTTGCACCATTGGTAATGCCGAGTTCGCAAGGGAACTCTGTGATCTGGGAACTAGCATTAATTTAATGCCCTTGGCGGTTTTCAAGAAGCTGGGATTGGGAGCCCCCACACCGACTAACATGCGGCTACTGGTGGCCGACAAAACAGTTAAGAAACCAGTGGGCATCTTAGTTGATGTGCTCATCAAGGTTGACAAATTCATTTTCCCAGCAGACTTTGTGATTTTGGATTGCGAGGTCGATTATGAGGTCCCTATCATTTTGGGGAGACCATTCCTTTCCACTAGGAGAGCTCTATTAGATGTGGAAGCGGGTCTGCTGAAGTTCAGACTAAACAAAGAAGAGGTCACTTTAAACATCTGTCGGACCATGAAGCAACCGAAGGAATTTAGTGTGATCTCAACACTAGAGGAAGAGTATGAGTCACTTGAAGAATTTATAGTAGTCAAGAAACTTGCATCGTTCCACGACGTTAAATCAAGCGCTTCTTGCGAGGCAACACAAGTGGTGGTTTGGTGGAATCTGAGTAACCAGACCACCTGCGTCATGCCGCGACGTTAAATTAAGAGCTTCTTGGGAGGCAACCCAAGTTATTGAACTAATGTGTGCTCAGTGTGTAGGGAAACAAAAATAGGTGGTTGAAAATCAGCTGCTACAAACTCTCAGTACGACCTGTGATAAGCTCCTATGAGCCGTAGCAGCAGGCGTGGTGTGAAACAGAGAAAACTCAAAGAAAAGTCAGGCCTACGGTTCATCCTACGAGTTGTACCTCAATTGTACGTGTCGTAGGATTGAATAGTAGGTCATCAGGTAAGTTCTTTCTGTTAAAGTCACTACGGGTCAGGGGACGATACCAAGTCTGTAACGCCTCATAACTGGGGGGAGGGTGCGACTAGCTCCCCATACCTGACTGACTGGGAAGCCGACTATATGACATTTGTAACTGTAACACATAGGTCGTCCAGGCCACCTGTCACAATCAACTGGAGCACAAACTGGACCCATAATGTCTCAATAATACAGGGTAAATAACTGAAATGCAAACAAGGCTATGAGTATGCTAAACTAAACAAAAAAAAAGCTGACAAGGACACAAACTGAATACCATTGTACACACTAAGTCCACAAAGACTCTAAAGAGTAAACTGACTGATGGTCGGAATTGGGCTCCAACCTACCCATAACTGCATCTCAAAACTCTAGCTGAAACAAAACCAGTCTTAGCTCCTAAAATAAAGAAAAATACAAACACATCCACTAATCTCACGAACTGCTACTGAAACTGGCAATTCCAACCTCTACCTGCACATGCGGCACGAGCGCAGGTCCCCAGGCGAAGGGACGTCAGTACGAATGAAATGTACTGGTATGTAACGCAGAAAATTGTAAACATGTAAGATAGCAATGATAACTGAGCAAGAAATGAGGAATAACAACAACCTGGAATCTTGAAAACTGAAACCTGGCAATATGTCAATACTGAAGTGCAAATGCAACCAAGTAATGCACAAGAAACACTATAATTGTAATACCAACAACCAACCAACCATAAATCCATATATAAAATTCGTCCAGCCGGTGTACCATACCAAGGAAAAATAAACGTATCTTCAGTTGATGTATCACACTGGGGTAAAATAAAAATATCTCCAGCCGATGTACCACACCGGGGTAAAATAAAAATATCTCCAGTCGATGTACCACACCAGGGTAAAATAAAAATATCTCCAGTCGATATACCACACCCGGATAAAATAAANGTTGTGTTTACAGCCGTTATATAGCCCTTTATTTTCAGGAACCCGAGATAGAGCTAGCCAGGCACCAGATGTGCCTAGGCCCGCCAGTTAGTAGTCCAAGTCCTTCTAGGGCACCAGGTGCCAGTCATACCCCCCAGGGCGGGGTGTGACACATCTCATCTTCGGAATATATTCTTAGAAGTCATAAATACCTTTCCGGACATTGTAGCAGCAGGCTTGGTTGAATGGCAAGTGGAGGCTTTGGTCTCCGTTTTGAAGAGGTACCAAAAGGCCATTGAATGGTCCATATCAGATATTATTGGGATCCCACTGGGTATTTGTACGGATAAGATCTAGCTTGAGCCATACTATATTCCGAGTATTGAGCATCAACATAGGTTGAATTAACCTATACAAGAGGTGTTCAAGAAGAAGATTATTAAGTGGTTGCATGCGGGAATGGTTTACCCTATTCCAGACAGAAAATGGGTAAGCCCTATCTAATGTGTGCCAAAGAAGTGTGGAATCGTTGTGGTTCCAAATGCTAATAATGAGATCATCCTATTGAGTCTGATTACAGGTTGGAGAATGTGTATAAACTGTAGGAAGTTGAATTAGTGGACACAAAAAAACCAGTTCCTAATTCCATTCATGGATCAAATACTTGACCGTCTTGCAGGTAGAGAGTGGTATTATTTTCTTGGTGGTTATTCAGGATACAATAAGATTTTCATAGCCCCGGAAGACTAAGAGAAAATCACCTTCACCTTCCTTTATGGAACATTTGCCTTCAATAGGATGTCGTTCGGGTTATATAATGCGCCTTCTACTTTTTAGTGCTACATGATATCTATATTCTCACACATGGTGATGGAAACCATAGAGGTATTTATGGATGATTTCTTGGTGGTTGGTGACTCCTTTGATGCCTGCTTGACTCATTTGATCAAGGTGCTACAGAGATGCGAAGAGACCAACTTGATGCTTAATTGGGAGAAGTGCCATTTCATGGTCAAGAAAGGTATTGTGCTCGGCTACAGGATTTTTGGTAAGGGCATGGAGGTGGAAACGGTGAAGATTGATGTGATAGCTATCTTTCCACCTCTAATTTCTCATAAAGGTGTTTGGAGTTTTTTAGTCATGTGGGATTCTATCGGTGATTCATTAAGGACTTCTCAAAGATTGCACATCCTTTATGCAAATTACTTAAGAAAGAGGTGAAATTTACGTTTGATGATGCTTACTTGAAAGCCTTTGAATGTCTGAAGGAGAGATTGACTACTGCTCCTATTATAGTCGCACCTGACTGGTCCTTACTATTTGAGGTGATGTATGATGCTAGAGGAGTGGCCCTAGGGGTTGTCTTGATCTAAAGGCATGAAAAGATATTTCATCTAATCTATAATGCTAGAAAAGTACTTAATGCAGCTCAACAAAATTACACTATGACGGAGAAAAAGTTGTTGGTTGTGGTATTTGCATTTGAGATGTTCTGAGCTTATTTGCTCAGAAGTAAAGTGATTGTTCATACAAACCACAAAGCTCTCCGGTATTTTATGGCAAAGAAAGATGTCAAATCATGGTTGATTAGATGGGTAATTTTGTTGCAGGAGTTTGAGTTCGAGGTTAAGGACCGGAAAGGGACTGAGAATCAGTGGTAGATAACTTTTCTAGACTGGAGGAAAATGTAACGTTGAGAGATGAGCTTGATGTAGATGATACTTTCCCTGACGAACAGGTTTTGGCCGCATCACAGGATCTCATTCCATGATTTACGGACTTTGCTAATTATTTGGTGAGTGATGTGGTACCTGCAGATTGTCCTTTCACCAGCGAAGGAAGTTCATGTCAGATATGCGGAAGTTTTTGTAGGATGAGCCATATTTGTTCTACATTTGTGTTGATGGGGTGATCCATAGGTATGTGCCTGAGGCTGAGATGCTGAGCATATTAGAGGCTTGTGAATCATCCCCTGTTTGGGGTCATCACAATGGTATTCGCATGGCCCACCAAATTCTATAATATGATTAATGTTGGCCAATTATTCATCAAGACACATGATTATACAAACGCATGTGATGTATGCCAGAGGCAGGAGGAATATCACGAAGGCATGAACTCCCTCTCACCCCTATTCTTGTATTGAGTTATTCGATATGTGGGGCATTTACTTCATGGGCCCATTTGTGAGCTCGAAACTCTGATGAAGTATATACTTGTGGCTATTGAATATATATCAAAATGGGTAGAGGTGGTTTTGCTTCCCAATAATGAAGGAAAGAGTGCCACAGGGCTCTTGAAGAGGAACACTTTCTCTAGGTTTGGGACTCCAAAGGCAATCATCAGTGATGGGGATTCACACTTCTACAACTGTTTGTTTTGGACTCTGCTCGAAAATTATGGTGTGAAGCATAGGGTTGCAACACCTTATCATCTGCAATCTAGTGGGCAAGTTAAGGTCTCCAACCGGTAGATAAAGATTATCTTAGCAAAGGTTGTGAATGCTAATAGAACAAATTGGTATAGGAAGCTGGATGCTGCATTATGGGCTTAGTAGACTGCCTTCAACACTCCCATAGGTAGGTCTNCCCATAGGTAGGTCTCTCTATCAACTTGTATATGGGAAATCATATCATCTTCCAGTTGAACTTGAGCACAAGGCCATGTGTGCGCTTAAGAAATTGAATCTGAATTAGGGTAATGCAGTGAACTTAAGACTTGATTAGTTAAATGATCTAGATGAATTTCGTTTGAAATCCTATGAAAGTTCATCCCTTTACAAAGAAAGGATGAAAATATATCATGACTGGAAGATTGAGCAAGAGAGTTTAGCCTTGGTGATCTTGTTCGCTTGTCTCCCAGCAAGTTAAAGTTTAAGTGGTTGGGGCCATTTCGACTGGTGCAAGTATTTCCATATGGTGCAGTTGAATTTGAGAAGAATGAACGTAAAAGGATTAAAGTGAATGGTCAGCGGGTGAAGGCATATCTGGGAACAAATGAGGAAATCAAACTAGTTGACATATGGGCCCTAGGTGAAGTCTGAGTAATCCAAGGACCCCCGTTGTGCCACAATGTTAAATTAGGCGCTTCATGAGAAGCAACCCATGGGGGATATCTTGGTGAAGTCTGAGTAATCAAGATAAGTGCGTCATGCTACAACGTTAAATCAGGCGATTCATGGGAGGCAATTTATTTTGTAATTGTAATTTTAGTATATCGTTCACGTGTACTAAAGTATACAAGGCTAACATGGATCCAAAACCAAAAGGTAGATCACAGACCTTAGCTACGACCTCACAATGAATCGTACAATGATGGTATAGCTTGTAGCTCTAGTCATTGCTTGACAATCAGAGGATTCACAGTCAGTGAGTGATCAGACAGTTGACAGTTGACCGTCCTTTCAAAGGATGGGTCATTTGATCACCCGTCCAAATCAACTCCTGCAGACCTTCAAGAGCATTGTCTGAACCTACAAATATATGGCATGGGACATTGTGAGAACAAACAATCCATCCTTCATGTTCACATGTTCCAAAGGTAAAACCTCTAACCGAGCATCAACAGGCACACATAACAGGTCGTAGTCACTTACTACGACCCATTGGATGAGTCGTGGTCAGCACAAAAAATTTAAAATTGACCCGACCTGACTCACCCACACCCATTTCCATTAACACTCCAAAAACCCAACCTAAATCACCCTTATTTTCGAAATTTTCTAGCCATTATTCCCTCCGTCCCAGGAATCCAAAAACTACTTCAACAACACATGCCCTTCTGTGATCGAGTCAAAAAATCTCCCAAACCCTAAGCTTAATTTCATCTTCATCGGCTTAAGTGAGTAAATTCTCGGGAAAAACTTTATTACTCGTATATATAATTGTTGGGGCCATGATAGTTAAGTGTAGAATGACATTTGAACACTCCAAACATACCAAATTTTGGTGGGTAATCATTGTCCTAATGACCTAAAACGGAATATAGACTTAAAAAGTTTTCAATAGACGTAGGAGAGAGTATGGCCATCAAAATTTAAACATACATTGGTCTAAATGGATGTTTGGATGGGAGTGAAGTCTGAGTAACCCCCAAAACATGATTAAAATTGAGAAACAAAGTATGGGTGATTGAATAATTGGATTGAACACACTGTATAGGGTGAGGTCAGGCTTTACGAACCAAATAGAGAACCATTGTATCTCACAACGACTCGTTGCTTGGGTCATCGGGACTTCCCAGTGATCCAATGTGCAGGAACTTCTCAAGATGAGTTGTACAAATGGACTGTTGTATCTTACAATGGGCCGTTTTTGCAATCATCTTGAGAAACTCTTAATGTTGATCTTCATAAACTCAATAGAATGGACCACACAATGAGTCGTCGTATCTTACAATGGATAATTGAAAGTGATCGTCAAAAGAACTTCCAAAATGTAAAGTTTCATAAACTTCATACAATGACCCCAAAAATAGGTCATCCTTTCTCACAACGGCCCATAATTAGTGGTTGTACATATAGACTTTAGAAAGAAACTTTGCAACAACATCATACAACGACCCCAGTAACGAGTCATTATTTCTCACAATGACCCATACTAAGGGTTGTCTGATCTTACAGTGTCAGAAATACTGTGTGATATTTTTTGGGTTCTTTTGTATCTAACAACTACTCCACAGGTACAATGCCTCCAAAGGGGACCAAAAAGTTGCTACAAGGAGAGAAATAGCCAAGAAGCGACAACTTCGAGATGAGTCAGAGCCTGAGAGTCCTAGTGGTTTCGAGGAGAGTTATGATGTTGACTCCTTGGGTGAGCCTCTAGATGTGACCACTAGGGACCAAGACAAGTCAAAAGCAAGTATCTATGTTGCTTCTCCACTTCCCTAGTTTGAAGAGGGAGGAGAAGAGACCTAGATGATACTGACCTTCCTAAGGGTGATGCACAGGAGGGTGAGAGTGTTGATGATGAGTTGGGAGAACATGAGAGTGCTGATGAGGAGTCAGAAGAATAAGGGAGTGATTCAGAACCCCAACTTCACCAGATGTAAGGTACAAGAGATGGACCATACAGGGATCCCGAGATACCTACTATGTCGGTCTGAAACTAAATGAAAAAGGAAATACCAAATACAGCATTCAGGAGGAGCCCAGAATCTGAACCGGTGCATTGAATGAAGTTTTGGAGCTCCAATGGATGTTTGAGGTATATAACATGAAATGGATGGTCGAGACTCTGGGCAAGTATAGTGGGGAGATGGTGCATGAGTTTTATGCCAACTACTACTACACCTTAGAGAACCAGGCTCCGACATTACAAGTAGTAAAGAAGGAGTCGGTGCTAGACATGGTTTGGATCTAAGCATGCCCAGTGGATATATCTAAGAGGACCATCCCCTGGTTCTTGTTTGGTAGCGACTATGAAGTTCCAACCCGCACTCTAAAATATGATTACCGGATTGAGGCATTGAAGAGGATGAAGCAATTGAGCATTGAGGACAACTTGATGCATTATTGGTGGATGGAAAATATTATTGTTGAAGCAAAGGAGGATGCGAAATGGGTAACGAGGTGGAAGCCCATTTCTAAAGCCTCCTTGAATTTCTTGGCCAAGCCATAATTCTCGATTGTTCGACATAGGTTGGCACCAATAATGAATGACAATATCTTGAGTGTGGACCGGGTAGCCTTGGTGGCTTGTATCATGTCAACTACTTGCTAAACATCACCCAGATCATTGCTAAAAAGATTCAGGAATGGGCCATCAAGGACCATACTACTATCCCGTTCCCAAGTTTGATATTTCACTTATGTAGGGAATTCAGTGAGTGCCTTCTATTAAATGTTGATCATATGGTTAAAAATACCAAGACGGCAGATATAACATTGATAAAGGATGATCTTAATTTAGTTAACTAAGTTTGAGGTCCAGTTATGGGCCCAAGGTTAGTTGAGAGTGATACTGGGTAGAGGTGAGCAGGTTGATGCCTCTGCTTATATTGATGACACCATGCAGATTCCGGCTACTCTAGTCGATGAGTTGGCTAAGAGGCTGATGATTGTTGAGAGAAAGATTGATCTATTTCTTGAGAAAATCAAGCCTTGGGTCAAGAAGGAGTTAGAGGAGATCGTGAGGGGGCTACAGATGAGACTGGATGGGTTTGAGGTATGCCTCGATCACTTTTGGTTTGAGACTCAAACTCGGTATTGGAAGCTATGGAGAGAGGGAGCTGGAGGCATTATGAGCTTCATTTATGGAGTTGTCCTCTCGACAGACTCCAGTGTTTCCACCACCAATACTTTCAATGCTTGAGGAGGAATTGGATGAGGAGATCCTTCTGTTCTTTGATCTTGACATGAGACCAGGTGATAAGGGTAAGAAGAAATGTGTAAATGAGGGAATTGGGGAGGAGCCTAGAAAGAGGTAGAAGAAAGAGAGGAAGGCGATGAAGGTTGCACTCAGAGATAGAAGGTACACCTTCGATTAAAATATGACCTAGTTGCATGAGAAGGTGAAGGGAGTTGGGAGCTCTATGGCAAACATGGTTCCTAGTAGAGATGGCGACGACCTTTTGGGTGAGCCACGATTTGATTTGGTTGTTGTTCCTGAGGAGAGTGGGGGTCCACTTACCATCCACACGAACACTCCATTGTTAAGTGCACCGGCTACAACTGGTGCCATTATTGCTAAGATTGGGGTCGAGTTTGCGACTCCAGCTACTGTGGATTCTAGGGTTGCATCTGCAACTCCCATTGACTAGTCCACGGGCATCTAGGATGCCATAGGTATTTTTCTATTCCCTTGCTTTTATTTTAGGAGTTATATGCATCAAGAGCGTTGCATAATTTTTTTAATGGGGTGGGGTATATTTAGTTTTTGCTGAACATAACTTGAGGATTTTTCTTGATCATGTTCCTTTTCCCTTGGGTGTTCCTATTTAGTATAATTGGCATGTTTAGGATTTTTTTCTGTGTTTTATGTGTTAGTTAATTAGAATGAATCTAGGAGGCATAGGAGCAGTCAAATAAGCATGTTCTTGTGTTTTGAAATTTTTTTTGGAAATTGGTACCCCTCCTAAGTTTTGTGTGATATGTACTTATTCTTTGAATTTGTGACCAATGTGGCTCTTTGCATGGCATCATGGTAATCATAGAATAATTAATGCTTAAGTTGTGCATGAACCCAATTATTAGTAATTAGTCATGTAATCTAGTGCTTGTGTGTGTTAGATCTTAACTTAGTTAGATTATGTGCGTCAATCTAGAACTTGCCTGGTCAATCATACCAGAGTTGTATGATGGTGGTTAGGAAAGGATCATACACTATTTTTGACATAGTCCACTATTAGCCAAAAGATCCAACCAAATGAAATAAATCTCCCTTGATCCCAACTTTGAGCCTTAAATGAACCTTGTTTTTCTTGTTTAACGAATTCACCTTCCCTCTTGCCCCAAGTCATTCCTTCGACACTGTGTACCTCAACTCAGACAAATTGCCTAAGTTGAGGGTGGTTATTATAGGGGTGAGTGAGAAAAGTGGGGTGTGAAAAAGTTGAATCTTGAAAAAGAAAGGCGAGGGCGGTGTGCTAAAGTGAAAAAAGAAAAAAAAATTAAAAAATGAAATAAAATAAAAAAAGGAAAAAGATAAAAAGGATGAATGAAAAGGAAAAAAAAAAGTTGCACCCATAGTTTGAAAAGAAGAAGAAAAGAAGAAAAGGGGAGAAAAGTGAAAAGAGGTTAAAATTGGAGCCAACTTAGTGTAGTGTCAAGGAGGGTCGAGTCACTAGTTCCATATCTTTCACACCCATCCCCGAGCCTACTACAAGCCTGAGAAAGTCCTATAGTGATCCTAATTCAACCGTCCGAAAACTGAAGTATATAAAGTAAAGGCAAGCCTAAGGTATTGTATGTGCACAGTCTAAACTTCTTTGTGAGAGTGAGAAAATTCTTATCGAGTCTCGATTTTGTTATATCATGGTAGTATATATGTGTGTGGGACTTGTTCTGGTGGAGCGAACGTGATTACATTGACTGATTGATAGTTAATTCGGCTAAAATGTCACTTGTGTATGCATGATTGATAACATGATGCTATCCATTGATCCCATTGTATGAAGATGATAAGTATTGAGGACTCACCGATAGTTTTATCTTGAATATAGTTGGAGGAGGTTGACTGTGTGAACACATGTATGCTTGATAAGTTTGGGACTGTTGCACATCTCCTAGGTTTCTTCTAAGTAAGAGTCATTGTGGTTTGTTTTATTTTGTTTACCTAAGGACATGCAAACGTGCTAAGTTGAATGTGTTGATGTGTCATGGTTTTACGGAACTTTCAACACTTAAAACTGAGTAAATATGCAAACATTGAGTATATTTATGTGGATATGATGTATTTTGGTAGTTTTGTTGGGAAAATAGACTATGAGAGTTGGATTTGAGAAAAGAGGTGAGAAAAGGCTCAAGTGCAATCAGACGATCCATGGGATGACCCATTGGTTCATGCAACAAGTCGTACCAGGCAACCGTAGGAGGAGAATCAGAAAATTTACAAAGTACAGGCTTCCAGAACTGATGACACCTATGACCTCTATGTTCATACAATGAGCCATCCTAGCTGGTCATAGGTTGGTTTCATAAAATGTGCAAATTGAGGACCCATACAATGGATGTTGATGACAGGCCGTACAATCAAGGGACGAGCCATCCTATGTGCTCGTACCAGGAAGTCCTGCAATAATGCATCTGAAGGCTTGCAACAAACTGAGGGAACCAACGGCTCGTATGTTCTCACAATGAGTCGTTGTGTGTGACAGAACTTAAGAAAGGCCAAAGTTCCTATGAAAAAATGGATGATCCAATGGATGATCCAACAGACCATATGATCTTACTATGAGTCGTTGTACCTGCCGACGCCAGAATCAAATTTTATTTAGGAAAGGATTTTAATTTTATCTATAAATAGAACTTGTAGGTTTCTTTTACATGTTCTAATTTTTGACTTTTTAATGTGTATTGAAGTCCAACAAACATCTTCTTTAATTTGTTCTTAGGTTTTGGAGGATCAAACACTCATTCATTGTTGAACAATTTTCGATTATTGGAGATTAATTCAAGAAGTGTGATTTCTTCTACAAATTCTTGTAGTTTATAAGTATGATTTCATGTATAATTTCTAATTATAATTCTTCAAGCATGAGTAGCTAAATCCCATTACTAGGATTATAGAAACCATGATGAATTAATAAGCATAAGCAAAATACTTAGTGATTCTTGAATGGGGTTTATGTATGTGTCGTTCTTCCTTTTGTTTTAATTGCTTCTTAACAGTCGTGAACGTTAGAATTCACCTTATTCTTACTCATCAGACCAAGGGGGTAATGAATGAAAAAATGGATTAACAATGAAAATTTAAGGCTATCAACCTCATCTAATAGCTTGACCTTGTCCGAGAATAGCTAATCCGAGATCAAAGGTAAGGGTTAGGAAAGTATACACCTATAAATGGATCAAGTTGCGTGGTGATAATCAACTAATATTCTACTCTCATTTACTTATTTCTTTTATATTATATTTGTTACAAACTCCACATTAGGAAATAAGCTAATTAAAAGTAATAGTAAGCAAATTAATCAAGGTTCTTTCCATATTCCTCATGGAATTTGACCCCAACCTTGATTGAATTCTATATTTGAACATCGATCACTTTATATCTCATTAAGAGGTGTAATTTGAGCGACATCAAATTTTAGCGCCGTTGCCGGGGAATACGGCTTAGGATTTAGTTAATTGTGTTTGCTTTGCTATTGGTCCTTATTTTTTGATTTATTTTCATTATTGTTTTTGTTTTCTTTCTAGGTCTCAGGTTCATGTATGCCCACTACCTAGAGCCAAGATAAACCCCTAGTTCCAGTTGATCACAAACTTTAGCAAACTCTGAGAAAAGGAAAGAAAATGGGCCAATGTCCGTAGTCAAGAAACTGTGAAAGAAGAAGCATCCCAATTGTTAGTTGAAGAGAAGGCTCGAGCACAGGAACGTAAAATAGCTAGGCTTGCTAAAGAGCAACGCCAAGCTGCAGATAATGAGCGACCTCACAAGATTAGATGGCCAGACTAGCAGAGGCACTGGTACTTTGATAATGATGATGTTGATATTACTAAGGCGTGTGCAACTGGTGCTATTGTTCCTCCCACGTTGCCCGCTAGGGAAAAGTTTGATATTACCAGCGGTATGATCCAAATGCTCAATATGAAGGGGATATTTTCTAGTCATGCCTTTGAAGATGCATATACCCACTTGAATAATTTTGTGGGAATTTGCCAGGCATTTAAACAACCTGGTGTGAATCAACATGCAATCCAGCTAAGGTTATTTTCATTTTCACTGGGAAGTAAAGCAACACTCTAGTTGGTTGAGATGCCAAATGATTCGATTACTACATGGAGGGAACTAAAAAGTTCTTTCTTAGAGAGGTTTTTTCCACCTTCTAGAGAATTGTAGCTAAAATATGAGATATGTAACTTTAGGCAGTTGGGTTCTGAAGCATTACATGAGACTTGGCAGAGATTCAACAAGAAGCTAAAACAAGTTCCTAATCATAAGATTCCAAATAATACTTTGTTGGAGATTTTCTATAGGTATCTGAATGCTAACACAAAAGATGTAATATTTATGAATCACACTTATATTGAGGCTATTGAGGTACTTAACAGGATCACTAAGACAAATCGAGCATGGCACACACGGGAAGCTGGAGTTCCTGCCGGCACTTATGCGGTAATGTATGCTAAGCAGAGGAAGAAAGTTCAAAAAAGAGAACATGATATTGTTGAGATCAAAACCACAATAGGGCTCCTTGACAAACATTTCATGGGAGCTGGGGATGAAAAGGTAAATTCAATTGGTGCTCAAGGTAAAGCTCCAAGGAATGATGGTAGAGGGTCTGAGTCTAACGAGGAAGCAAATTATTTGAATAATCAAGGGGTGGATATTCAGACCAAAATGCAAGGATCTAACCAAGACTCTTAGCGCAAGGTCAATGGAACCAAGGTCAGAACTATTACAAAGACAACAATTACAATCGAGGCCAATACAGGGATAGGAGTAGAGACAGAGATAATGGTGACTAGAATAAACGTAATGTCTATAAAAATAATAGAAGTGGTTTATATGTGCCTCCAGGGAACTGCAAAGCAGAATCTAGAAGCTCGAGGATGCAAGATATGTTATCCAAAGTCTTGAAACAGATGGAGGCTAATGATGGCCATTTCTAGGAGCTTCGTGTAGATATTTCCGAGATAAACCAAAAGATGGAGTCGCATCCTATTACTATCAAGTAAATTAAGCAGTAAATAGGTCAGATGTCAGTTTCATTGAATTAGAGACAGAAAGGCACACTTCCTAGTAATATAGTCCAGAACCTGAGGAATGACAATCACTGTATGGTTGTTACTAATAGAAGTGGAATAGTGACAGTTGACCCTCCTATGTTGAATATGATTGATGAGATAGTCGAGCCCGAGTTGATTGATGAGGATAACGTTATGGATTTTGACAATTAGGTTATGGTTGTGGATGCAGCTGAAAAAACGGCTCCTAGTAATGGAAAGGAGAATGTGTCGAGGAATAGGAAGGAGAAGGAGGTCCTTCAGATGTATTAGTGAAGGTCGAGTCATTTATCTTTTCTGCCGGTTTTTTTATTCTTGACAACTATGAGGTAGATTTTGAGGTCCCCATTATCCTGGGTAACCATTCCTTGCCAATGGTCGTTCATTATTAGACAGAGAAATTGGACAATTGAAATTTCAGTTGAATAAGGAAAAAGTAGTGCCGGTCTATGAAGCAGCCAAATGATATGTAAAGGATTTAACATTTGGATGCTTCAAATGGCTTATGTAATGACACCAGAGTGATATGTAAAAGGATTTAACAGCAACTTCATACAACCTGTAATAATGACTGGACATTGTGCAACCAAGAATGTGTTTATTCCAAGAATACAATTATCACCCACTGAAATTGAAGGATATCCTTTTAAATTTGTTCGAAAGAAATTTCCAATATGCCTTTTCTTTGCAATGACAATTAATAAATCACAAGGCCAAATAATTTTAAATGTCGTCTTGTATTTGTCCCAAAATGTTTTCTCCCATGGACAATTTTGTATGTGACACTTTCAAGAGGGATATCAATGGCCACAATAATAGTCCTGGCCATGACATACTAATTGAAAATAATGACACGCACACCAAGAACATCTTCTTTTGGTAAATAAATAAATTTTATTTGTACCAAGTAGAACATTACAAAACAGAATAGAAGCTAACCTTTTACTTCCTCCTAACTATTGGCTAGTAGCCCCTGTCTTTGCAGAAGCAAGAGGACTAATTATCAAGAGATGCACTACTACTAGAGTACTGTTTACAGCATGAGAAATCAGAAATAACAGTAGCTCAACACAAAGAAACTTAAGGAAACCTATCTAATCTGGCTAAGAAGGAGCTCTATTTCTTCAGTTGTTGCCTTTGATTTTTATCGTGACAGCAATCTCCCTACACACGTTGTCCCAGTTGAACTATCCCTTTTGAAATCTGCAGCTGCTTCTTTCTCTCCATATAAGAACAGTCATCATGGAAAACACACAACTAATAGTTGCTCCTTGCCCTATTCTTCTCTTTTCCCATTGACTGACCCATTATAGTTCACTGTGCCAACTACCAATAGGCTTATTTATGCCCAGTCATTGTAGTAACCTTGTCCACAGTTGTTTAGTGCAGCAAAAATCAAAGTAAAGATGATCTAGTGTTTCCATAGCTATAACACATAGCACACATTACATAGGCACATGTATACCAAACTTATGCAATGTATCAACTGTTGGCAATCATCTCCAAGAAGCTAGATAAAATATAAATCTATGTTGTGGATGGATGTTTTGTATCACGACTCGAGATAAGATCCCGGACCGAGACATGGGACCTAGAACTATGAATGGATCCAAGCTAACCCATGGTACATACATAGCATGACTTAAGAGCATAATCAAGCAAAAATTAAATCATAAGCAGGGGTAAGTAGAAGTCTATATAATATACAGCATAAGAAAAAGTGGCAATAACACAACAATGTGCTGACTACTACATGTCTGTCTGAAAAGCCTCTAGTCGAAGATGAGCTAATGGGACAACACCCCAAACTAGCTCACTAAAGTCTGAAACTAAAAGAAAACATGACAAAATCAATTGATAGATGTCCTTGGGTGATGAGGACTCACCAAGACTGGGAAAATGGACTGGTCTGAGGCAGGAGCGAGCTAATGATGAGACTGGGATGGATCACCCGAACCTATATCATTGAGATGAAGGGTATTCAATTAGTACTTTGAATGTACTGAGTATGTAGAGAAAGTAAGAATTGCTAATCAAAAGATAGTCTGAAATCATAAATATAAATCAAGATAGATCATGAGAGTAAGGATAACATGTTAATGGCCATATGAAATATACATAATCGTAAGCTAATCAACATAAGCTGAACATAATTACCAAAGGTTTAGAGATAGAAATCATATATCATACTGTACTTGAAAACACAAGTGAAAACTCATAAACTAATAAATGGGTCAAATATGTTATAAGATATAATATCATAGGATATGAACATAAGTATCTGAAAACATGAGGAACAATGGGAGACTCATCATAACCAACAACCATCACATATGATCGCATGATGATCCCACTTCTTCCCCACCCGGAGGAGAGCCATCTTAATCCTTGCTAGGGAAAAGGACGAATAAGGTGTGATATCATGGTGTGCCCTCAGGTGGGGAAAAACACTCTCTTGAGAGGTCCCAAATAAGAATATATCCTACGTTGGCGCATAGTTCAGAGACCGAGGTCCTCGAAATCCCTGACCTACTTGGTGCTAGACACTACTCCCAAAACATGAATATTTCTCATAATAATATTCTCAAAACATAGCTTAAATTTGAATATTGGGAGCCTTGACTCCGAAACCTTTCATAAACTGATCTTGTAAGCCTTGGCTAAAATCATAACAAAACATAGTTGACTCTTCATGAGCTTGCCTAAATCATGGAATCATACATACTTGAAATAAGCTTTGTAATTCGAAATAATGGAAACATAAGTTGAGAATTCATAATATGCATACGTACTTGATAATAAATCATACTTGAAATCATGGATTCATAAGCTTGAATTTCATAAATCATGCATAAAAGGGCATAATCTTCATAAACTTGATATCATGATTTAGTAACTAAATTGAGGTTTAAATTTTCCCTAATAGCCATGAAACATCAATTGAAACATGAAGGGATTAAACCCATAGACATAGCATGGAAGATTTCATGAAAATTGGGTAAAACCCTAAAATTCAATTTGACATGCTTAGAGACTTGAAATCATAGTATTAGGATGAAATTGGGTATAAGGGTTGAAGATTTTCCCCCATTCATAACCCTACACACCTGGGATTGAAGAATTCTCAACATGATTAGAAACCCAAAGGGATTTGAGGAAGAATTGATGAAGAACCCTACCTTCTCTTGAGGGGATTTGATCTTTACTTAGGGGTGTTAGGAGTAGAATGAGGGTTTAGGATGATTAAAACCTTTAAAAACACCCTTTAGAAGGCTTGAAACGACTTAGTTTAGGAGTTACGAACATAGAAATTATGGAAACACCCTTAATGATCCAACAAGAAAAACACACTGCCAGACCTAACGAGGGACTGGACGACCCGTTAGGAGACTTGACCGGTCATACCCTGACCCACTGCCATTGGCAACCCCTTATCCATTCTTAGATCTTTCTCACTCAATGAGTCACTTAACGGTTCGTCAGGGGACTTCATGGCTCGTTCCTCAATCCGTTAAGTACACTGGAACTCAATATTTTCTCAACCACAAAATACTTAATGGGTCACACCACGACCCATTGGGTTACTTGATGAGTCACACCATGAATCGTTCTATGACCTGCTATAGGTTATCCCTGTTTTCTTCATTTCAGTCCTAGGGATTGATCTTAGTGACTTATGGGGTGTTACGTTATCTTCCCTTTGGGAACATTCATCCTTGAAGATAGATTAAGCATACTGGAAGGCTGGGGAAAGAATTGCAATCCCAAAACTGAACAACCATAGTTGAAAACTAACGGAGTGACTGACTTCGGGCTGATATACATGACTGAACTAAATTCATGAAACATATATCCATGCAACAACATGAAAGAAACTTAGAGACATGAACTTGACATGAAGCTGAATAGAGTACTAAGAAGTAAACTGGTACCTCATGTTGGAACTGAGCCGGAAGGGAAAAGATCTGGGTATCTAGCCATCATATCTGTTTCGGCTTCCCATATAGCTCCCTCAATAAGTTGATTTCTCCATAAAAACTTCAAGAAAGCTACTTCCTTGTTCCTCAACTTTCGAACCTGACGATCAAGGATCTCAAGTGGAACCTCCTCATAAGTAAGGCTATCCTTCACACAATGCTCTTTACCGAAACAACTAAGGTTGGGTCACCAGTGCACTTTTTCAACAGAGACACATGGAAAACTGGATGCACCGAAGCTAACTCTGCTGGTAGCACCAACTCATATGTCACCTTTCCAACTCGCCTCAAAATCCTATAAGGACCAACATATCGGGGACTAAGCTTCCCTTTCTTGCCTAACCTCATAACTCCCTTCATGGGAGACACCATCAGAAACACCCAATCATCAATCTCAAATTCAAGCTCTCTCCTCCTAACATCCGTATAAGATTTTTGACCACTCTAAGCTATATTCAGCCTCTCTATAATAAGTTGTACATTCTTCATAGCCTCATGAACTGAATCCGGCCCTATTAATGTAGCTTAACCAACTTCGAACCATCCAATAGGTAACCTATAGTTCCACCCATAAAGGGCCTCAAATGGAGCCATCTGAATGCCGGAGTGATAACTGTTATTGTAGGCAAACTCGATGAGAGGCAAGTGATCATCCCAACTACCCTTGAAATCAATTACACACGCTCTCAAAATGTCCTCAAGAGTCTGAATGGTCGCTCGTCCTGACCATCTGTCTGCGGGTGAAAAGTTGTGTTAAGCTTTACCTGAGTACCAAGGCCCCTCTAAAATGACCTCCAAAACTATGAGGTGAACTGAGTATCCCTAAACGAGATGATGGACAAAGGAACTCCATGAAACTGAGCCAAATACCGAATACACAATCTAGCATAGTCCTCAGCTGAATCGGTAGTTTTGACCGGTAGGAAATTGGCTGACTTGGTCAACTTGTCCACAATCACCTATATAGAGTCGTATTGTCGGTGTGTACGAGGAAAACCTGTAATGAAGTCCATATTGATCTCTTCCCATTTTCAAGTAGGAATGTTTATAACATGAAGCATACCTCCAGGTCTGTGATGCTCAATCTTCACATATTAACAATTTGGACACGTAGCCACAAACTCCGCTATGTCCTTCTTCATGCCTTTCCACCAATAGACATCTTGTAGATCACGGTACATATTAGTGGCACCTGGATGGATAGAGTACCAAGAGCCATGAGCCTAGCTCAACATCCACTCTCTCAAGTCATCTACAATCGGCACACACAATCAGCCCTGATATCAAAGTACACCATCTCCCCCTAGGGAGAAAACCTCCACTTTTTGATCCCGAACTACTTCCTAATCTTGCCTAGCTTTGACTTCCATCACCAATGAAGAATCCAACCCATTCTGAATGATAACACCACCATTTGTCAAATATATAAGGTGAACCACTAAAAGAATAAGCCTATGGACATCCTTCACCAACTCCTCTCTCCCATCCTTGATATGAGACATACTCTCCATGGATAGCCTACTAAGAGCATCCGCCACTACATTGGCCTTTCCAGGATGATAAACGATACTCATTCATAGTCCTTGAGAAGCTCTAGCCATCTCCTTTTCCACAAATTCAGGTCCTTCTGAGTAAACATATACTGAAGGCTCTTGTGGTCCATGAACACATCCACATATACCCTCTACAAATAGTGCCTCCAACAAAGCGAACACCACAACTGCCAACTCTAGGTCTTGTGTTAGATAATTCTTCTCATGAGTCTTAAGCTGTCCAGAGGCATATGCAATGACCTTATCATGCTGCATTAACACACATCTGAGACCATTCCTAGAAGCATCATAATACAAAAAAGCCATTTGTGCCCTCCAATAAGGTCCACACTGGGGCTGAAGTGAGTTGAATCTTTAACTCTTGAAAACTCTTCTCACAAGTATCCAACCACTGAAATTTGACAACTTCGTCAACGGTGCTGCAATAAATGAAAGTCCCTCTACGAACCTCCTGTAGTAGCCAGCTAAATTGTAAAAGCTCCTAATATCCATAGGACTAACAGGTCTAGGCAAATTCTTACAGCTTCTATCTTTTGAGAGTCTACCTGAACACCCTCACTAGACACCACATGACCTAAGAATACTACTGAATGTAGCCAAAACTCAAACTTGCTGAATTTAGAAAACAAATGGTGATTTGTGAGAGTCTGCAACACAATCCTCAAATGAGCGGCATAATCCTCTTTGCTCTGAGAGTATATGAGGATATCGTCTATGAAAATAGTCACGAACATATCCAGATACTACTTGAACACCCTGTTCATCAAGTCCATAAAGCTGCAGAGCATTCGTTAGTCCAAAAGACATAACTACGAACTCTTAGTGACTATACTGAGTCCTGAAGGCTGACATCGGGATGTCACTCTCCCTAACTCTAAGCTAATGGTAGCCAAATCTGAGGTCTATCTTAGAAAAGTACTTAGCACCCTAAAGCTGGTCAAACAGGTCATTAATCTTAGGGAGGGGATACTTATTCTTGATTGTAACCTTGTTCAACTACCAATGATCAATGCATATCCTAAAGGAACCATCTTTTTTTCGGACAAAAAGAACTGGGGCATCCCATGGGGACTTACTAGGCCTGATGAAACCCTTATCTATGAGATCCTTTAACTATTCTTTCAACTCCTTTAGCTCGGCTGGAGCCATTCTATAAGGAGGAATGGATATGGGATACATATTAGGGAGAAGGTCAATACCAAAGTCAATCTCCTGCTCAGGAAGGACTCCTGGTAGATCATCCGGGAACACCTCCGGATACTCACATACAACAGGAATAGACAAAAGAGTCGAGGTCTCGGATGTAGAATTCTTAACCCAAACTAGATGGTATACACAGCTCTTAGAAATCATATTTCTGGCCTTGAGGTAGGAAACAAAGTGACCTATCAGGCACAGTGAACTATACTTCCACTCTAGGATTGGTTCACCCGAAAACCGTAATTGTACCATACGGGTTCTACAATGGGCTGAAGCATAACAAGCATGTAACCAATCCATACCGAATATAATATCGAATTCGGTCATGTCTAACTCCACTAAGTCGGCTGAGGTGACTTTCTAAAGAATCGTTATAGGGAAATTCATACACCCATCGAGCTAAAACTGACTTACCGACAGGAGTAGAGACTAAGAAGGGTTCTGACAAGATTTCGAGACTGACGCCAAACTAATAGCAACATAAGGAGTCACAAAAGACAATATAGCACCTGGATCTAACAATGCATACACATAAATATGAAATACTAGTAACATACTCATAACCACATTGGGTGAGAACTCCTACTCCTGATGAGATGATAGTGCACAGAACCTGTTCTGACGTTGTCCGCCCGCTGCACTAGAAGAGGCGCCAAGCTAAGATGGGCGGGCTACTAGAGCTGCTGAAGTGGTAGCTGGGGCACAACCTCTACCCTCACCCTGCTTAGCTGAAGAACAATATCTGAGCATATGTTGGGCTTCCCACACTTGAAACAACCATCGGTACCAAATAAGCACTCGCCAGGGTGCTTCCTAGGAAGCCACACTTCCTACAAGCTAGAAAAATGTGCTCTGTTGTCGTGCTCCTCTAGCCTCTAGAGCCTAATGCTCTACCTCTCTAGTCATGCCTAGGTCTAGATGGAACACTAGCTGATGATGGGGCTGGGGCTAACGACCTCTGGTGGGACTGAGGGAGATGTCCACCATCGGTACTCTACTAGAACTGCCCATAGCTCCCTGTACTGGCCCTTTTTGCCTCTCTCCTTCTCCTTCATTTGCTATGCCTTTATTTTGTTGGGCATCTACGATCAGTCTGGAGATATCTATGTCATTAATCAGCATGGCAGTCCTACACTCCTTGACCAAGGAATCTTCCACTCCATTCACGAACCTACTCACACGAACTCTCGAGTCAGCCACCATCTCCGGTGCATACTTGGACAATCAAGTAAACTGCAAGGCATACTCCTAGACAGTCATGTTCTTTTGCTTCAGATTGATGAACTCGGTTGTCTTTGCCTCCCTCAACTTTCAAGGAAAGAATCTGTCCAACAAAGCGGTAACAAACCCATCCCTACCATCAGGAACTGCACCAACTACTCTGCTCTCCTTCCACTATCGATACCATATATGAGCAAACCCCCTTCAGCTGATAAGAGGCTAAATTTGTACTTTCCTCTCCAGTCACCCTCATAATCTGGGTGATCTTCTGAATCTCCTCTATGAACTCATGTGGGTCCTCATCCACCTTCGACCGCAAAAACTCAGGTGGGTTCATTCTGAGGAAGTGTACTCTCACTACCGCCGCTTTCTCATTCTTGTGAAAATGGGCTACTGCCTGATGGTTGACCTAGGCTGTCATGGCCTGGGCTAACATCTGAAAAGCGTCCCTAAACTCGGCATGAGTAACTTGGTCGGGCAAGAGATTTGCTGGAGTTGGTGGGGCTGGTTGATGCCTATTTCCATGGTCATTTTCATTGTAACTTCTTCTACCATTGACTCGGCATGGAGGCATATTTCTGTAAATGCATATAGCACGAGTTTGAGGAATAGAGAAGTACTTCATCGCATGACATAGATCATGAAAGTAGGAAAATTTCCTAAAACGTCTCACAGCCTCTTCCCGATAAATGTGGTGTGCTTCACACCCATGGAAAAGACTCTACTTAATGCGGCTTTCAAACACACCTAAACCGTTGTTCTATACCAAGTTTGTCATGATCAAAACTGAGACCCCGAATCGAGACACGATACCTAGAACCATGAATGGCTCTAAGCTAAGCCATGGTATATACGTAGCATGACTTAAGAGCATAATCAAGCGAAAATTAAATCATAAACAGGGGTACCACTACAATAAATGTGATATTTAGCCGTGAATTTTTTAGCTACAGTTAAAAAATTATCATCAATTATGCATTTTTCGTGACAAATTACATTTCTTACTAAAATACATGAGTCAAATACTTTTAGTGACGAAAAATAAATTTCGTAGCAAATATTTTATCTACAAAACTTTTTCACCAAAAAAATTAATTGGCACTAATTATTAGGTAATTTTATCCACGAAATTGAGGATGTTGGTGACAATCAGTTTCATCGCAATTATCATTAACAATTTTTTGATAAACCTAAAATGCATTAGTCACACAGTTGTAGTGACAAAAATAAATTTTGTAGCAAATATTTGTCATTGCTAATTTTGTTGGCAATTTGTGACAAATCAGTATTTGTCTTTAATTCACCTAAGTTTAGATACAAAATATTTTGTCACTGAAAGTATGTAATCAAATTAGAGACGTAATAATATTTGTAGTGAAATAGTGTCAATTTGAGACAAAATCATTATTTGTCTTAATTCGTTTGAGTTTACATGTGAAATATTTCGTCACTGAAAGTATATAATCAAATTATAGATGTAATAATATTTGTGGTGAAATAGTGTCAATTTGTGATAAATCATTATTTGTATTTAATTTGTTTAAGTTTAGATGTGAGATATTTCATCACTGAAAGTATATAATCAAATTAGAGATGTAATAATATTTGTGGTGAAATAGTGTCAATTTGTGACAAATCATTATTTGTCTTTAATTCATTTAAGTTTAGATACGAAATGTTTCATCTACTGAAAGTATATAATCAAATTAGAGATGTAATAATATTTGTAGTGTAATAGTGTCAATTTGCGAAAAATCATTATTTGTCTTTATTCATTTAATTTTCGATGCGAAATATTTCGTCACCGAAAGTATGTAATAAAATTAGAGTTATAATACTATTTGTGATGAAATAGTGCAAACTTTAGCCATTATTTGTCACAGATTACTTACTTTTCGTGGCAAACCTACTTTTTTGTTAATTATATATTATTTGTGACTTAAAATTTTATCATTAACGGTATAAACAATAAGTGACAATCATTGTTTTATGGCCATTTATTATAGCAAAACTACTACTTATCTCAAATGAATATGCTATGTACTTTTAATGGCGAAATAGATTTTTTTTTGTCTATAAATCTTTCCCATAAAAAGCATATTGACACTAATTATTAAGTAATTTGACTAGAAGATTTATATGATCCATGACACATTAATTTCATCAT
>JACEIK010000797.1:93601-111967 GCA_018107945.1 Datura stramonium
AAAATTATAAGAAAAATTTCATCCCAGAGAAATGTTAAAATAACAATTTAAAATATCAAAACATACAGGCTAGTAAATTTTATTTTCTTACATTCTAATCTATTTTTTCCAAGAGGTTATAAACAATTCGTGACGAGCCATTATTTGTTATATTAATTAGTTAAACAAAAATTATAAGAAAAAGTTTCATCCTAGAAAAATGTTAAAATAACAAAACATCCAAGCCAGTAAATATCATCTCCTTACATTCTAATTTTTTTTTCAAGAGTCACCTCTTTAATATGAAAAGCAATTATAAGAAATGTGACTGATTTGTCTGTTTAATTACTTCTTTTCAAATTTCATCAATATCTTGTGATATTTTAATGGCATCCAAAGATGCATCAGAGAGTCCTCTTCTGGTAAATTCAACTGCATATAAATTGACTTTTCCTTTCCAACCATTTAGAAATGGGCTTTCAGAAATCTCTTCCTTAAAAAAAATTCAGTTTCCTATATTAAAAAAAATCTATCTCATTTTATCAAATTTCAAAAAAAAATTATTGAAATATTATTAAAAAGAATGAACATGTAATGAAAGAAAAAAAAGGATGGAATAGCTATTTCGTCTTCATCTGTTGTTTCGTGACTTGTTTGCACACACGACTCATTTATCAAAGATAAAATTTTGTAGGTTGTGACCTTTAGGAGCAGACAATTACTCTTAATAAATGTTGCACAAAGATTTTATATACAAAAAAATGTTTTAATCTTAAAACTAAAAAACTAGATAGCAAAACATAGTTTTTCCCATGCTCTTTTGCAAAAGATGCTAATTCAGCAATTACTTCAGCATCTTCTAATTAGGAATAAGTAGGAGCAAACAACTCAGTAATTAACGTGCTTCAAACAATCCTCTGTCATCTCTCGCTGCAAAATATATAAAAATATTGGTGAAGAATTCAAGGAAATTTTTTTTGGTAAAGGTAAGAAAGAAAAATGGATCAGTTATTTCCCTTATCAAAAAAAACTTTCAAAAGAAGGGCTCGAGTTTCTTTAAGTATCATTTAATTTTGATCTTGTGATGTCATTTACAATCTTTAAGAGAAAAAGAATTAAAATTCAGCTACTTTAAATTTGTGTTTAAAAATCAACAAATGGACTATTTGGATAGAGTTGGAATTCAGTTATTTTAATTGAAAAAAATACTGAAATTGAATTTTTTTTAAATCTCATCTACTTTAATTTAAAAAAAAAAACAGCAAAAGAAAGAGCAAACCATGGCAGAGAAACAACAGAGCAGAGCCCAAAAAGAAGAAGCAGAAGAAGAAGAAACTAGTGCAAAAAAAAAAAGAGGAAAGAAGAGAGTAGAAGTTAGAAGAAAAAACTAGGCTGAAGTCGAGGAGGAGGAGGAGGAGAAGAAGAGAGAAAGAAAGAAAAAAAGGAAAGATCGATATCTTTCACAAAAGAAAGAAAAAAGGATCAGTTATTTTCCCTTATAAAAATAATTTCAAAAAAAGAGCTGAAATTGCTTTAAGTATCAGTTACTTTTGATCTTGTGGCGTTATTTACAATCTTTAAGAGCAAAAGAATTAAAATTTAGCTACTTTAATTTTTCTTTAAAGATCAAGAAATGGACTATTTGGATAAAATTGAAATTCAGCTACTTTAATTGAAAAAAATAATACTAAAACTGGATTATTTGAATTTTTTACAATTCTCAATTACTTTAATTTTAAAAAAAACACAACAAATGAAACAGAAAATCTAGGCAGAGCAACAGAAAAACAGAGCAAAAAACAAATAAGAAGAAAACCAGTGCAGAAAATAGAGGAAAGAAGAGAGTAGAGAATTAAGAAAAAAACCTAGGCTGAAGTCAAGAAGAAGAAAAAGGAAGAACGACAGATCAATTTCTTTCCAAAAAACAAATAAGGATAAGTTATTTCCTATTGTCAAAAATAAATTTCCAAAAAAATGGCTCAAGTTGCTTTAAGTATCAGTTAACATAGAGTCCAGACCAACCCAAATATAAAGAAATAGAGGATCAATAATTGCATTCAATGTACAGTCCAGCAAAACTGAGGAAACAATTGTACCACTTCAAATTTTGATCAAGAATTAAAAATAAAAAATTTTGTTGGTCCCTTCTAGTAGTAAGCAAAGAAGAGAAGGAGAAGAAGGATAAGAAGAAGAAGAAGAAGAAGAAGAGAATACTTACCTGGAAGAAAAAGTAGAGTCGCTCTTATCACAATCAATGAAAGGTGATCTCTAGCAGGTATGAAGTTACATCACAAAATCAACATCGTCTTCATCATCTGAATCATCATCTTCATCTTTACAAGTACTTTTAGTACCTTCATTTCTCTTATGATTACTTATGTACTCTATCATAGTGTTATCATCTTGGTTGGAATTTTTTGTATTGCAACCAACTTCATGTCTTGTTTGAACCTCTAATTTGAATACACTTGAATCTAAGGTAATCGAATCAACATCGTCTTTGTGTAATTTACTTGGCACATCCTCAAAATCATCATCAATCAATTCCACGGACACATCTTAATACACGTCATCATTACTAGTATGCAATTCATCACTTTTCACTTTTGAATTTTGCGTCTCTAGCACATCATTCATTATATATATATATTCATTCATTATATATATATATATATATATGTCACTATCTTAAAATTTTTGCACAATTCGCCAATTTTTCCCTAACTTTAGATCATAAATATAAAAACTTTCTTTGCTTGAGTAGTTAGAATAATAAAATCATGTTCATATCAAAACCTTTTTACATTAATACTAATAAAAAATTTATCTTTCTGCACATCAGTTTTCTTGCGAAGATCAAACCACTTGCATTTAAATAGGACAACTCGTTTGTATTCAATAAACTCTAACTCAATGATGTCAATTATAACACCATAAAAATCAATCACCTCATTTTCATGAAATCCTTCAACTACTATGAGGCTATTTTGACTTTTACGCCATTCATCGCGACTTTGAATATGATACCTATGTAATGACTCGAACGTCGTTACGGGATGGTTAAGAAATAGAACACAAAAAATTGGCTAAGGATGAGATAGAGAGGTTCTGAAATAAATTAAGTATAAAACTATGGGATTTTGGGTAGCTATTGATCCGGGGGACCGCTGCAGCGGTGGGATTTCCACTGCAGCGAGACCGTGGTAGCGGTTGGAGTCCCGTCATGGTAAAATAAGGGAGTAACCGCTGGAACCACCATAGCGACCCTATGGTCACTGTAGCGGGTCTACTGCAACAGAAGTGTGACCACTACAGTGGATAGCGAGAGTCATAAAGTGGGTTTTAAGTGGAAATTACGGGGTTTTACCCCATTATTCTCAAAAACTCGATCACAACGGCTAAGGGACAAAAAAATTCTCTAGAGTTGTGAACTACTCTCCAAAGGTAAGAATCTCAATTCTCCTACCTCTACTTCGATCAGTGTTGATCCTAGATTGCTTGTGGACCTTTAATGGTGGAAGTATATAGAGAAAACCCTAAGTTGATGAACTAGGACTGAGATTGTGGGGAAGTAATGGGAGGGTTGATTGTTGAAAATTTGAGTAATGTTTACTTCCTAGGGCCCCTCTTGTTAATGTTGATGGATTAGGTGGGGACCTAGAACTAGATGGAAGGGACCTAGAACTAGATGGAAGGAAAGAGTTTAAAAGGAAGAGTTTGATTGAATTAGGTCCTATCTTGAGGAGTGATTAACCAATGATTATATGTATGTAGATTTTGAATAATCCGCACGAGGAAGGGAAAAGCTCCGCCAGGGGGCGAAGCCACAATTTTGAGTAACGGTGTTATCACGCCCGCCTTGGGGGGTATGATTGGCACCTCGGTGCCCTAGTAGGACTCGGATCACACCGTGAGCCTAGGCACGTCTCGTGCCCGGGTAGCTCTATTTCATTTCGGAAACAAAGAGCTATATAACGGCCAGAAACACAGCCTGGGCCCAACCGTCTATAGCCACCGTGTGAATGCTAACAACAAATCCAACCATAAACATTCTCATAACAAGGAACTCCATGCGGGCCGATAAGGCCACCATGCTGTCTAGTCATTCAAATCAATATGAGAAGGATATTAACAACTTACTTGACGCAGTAATGACACTTACATGCCAAAACTAAGTGGCCTCACACGGCCAACATGAACAAGAATACTAAACAACTAGACACAATGCACGGCTCACACGACCGGCCTAACTCACCATAGGGAGATAAATATATACACCGCAAGCCTCTATGAGTACCGATAAAAATGATTGGGACAGGCCCCGACCTACCATACTATACACTAAATAAAAAGAGCTACACCTCTCAATATCAAGCTCCTGATGACAAAGAGCTTAAGTGACTTCTATAGCCGGGCCGGAATCACGAGTGGGACGCCCTCCCTCGCTTCATGAGTACCGGGCAGAGGTGCAATACAAACATCCTAATGGGCGCGCATCACTGTACCGAGTATGCAAAGCAACCGAATACAATCAATATAGATAACATAGCTAGCAATTTCGTATACAGAGATAACCAATCTCAAGAACCGATATAAACCGGATCAAACCTTCGTACCGATGTAAGGAGCGCCCGTAGACTGGCGGCCCGCTGTCTATTAACTAATATATAAATACATACATACATATATAGCAAGAAAGAGCCAATACCAACCCCCATAAGCCGGATGGCGCCAAGCAAGCAAACAATCTACAGACCCCTACCCGGCTCGAACCCAACAAAAATAAGTCACTCCACTGGCCTAATAACTACGAGCACCTCTCGCTGCCCCCTAGGTCTCCGGCTTGGGCCATAGCCTCTGGGACATATAAATAACCGTGTCCAGTCCCAGGGACTCCCGTACCTGCATTCGTATCTCGAAACCGCACCATTCCGCTCCCGGGCGCTAGTCGCACAAACAGGCTCGTATGGCCAATGCTGGCGCCTGAGCATGGGGAAAGCTTCATCCCCCATCTTCGCTCAAAACTAGGGGATGGCATGCCACTCTGGAGTGACGTAAAACCACCGCCGCTCGCGTGGGCGACACGACACAACCTGGGGACTACGAGGACGTGCCAAAAGGGGGTGCCCTCGCCCATTACCAAGCCAACAAACAATAGCACATAAATAGTAAGTATGTTGAACTAAAGTATCACCATTCGAAATCTCGATTTCTTATTCGATCTCTTTCTGTTATACGATTTCATCGCTATACTAAATTCGTGATCTTTATATACTGCAAGGCTAATCTCGTAGCCAAGATAATCGTTCGGCTCGTATGGCTAACTGCAGCGCATATACCTATTCGAATGAAGCACCAGAGCAGATACTATCTCGTCGTCCGATTTTCTTTTTCTAACTTTTTATTTTAATATTTGTCATACTGTTCTAAAAACATGATTGCTAATCACATACTAGGGGCTATACCGACTGAATACAATCTCGCCATTTGGCGTATGCTTTTCTAACTTTCGAACTAAGCACGATACAACAACGCAAACCGTATTTACGAACTTACAACGAATACTCTCAACATTCAACTCCGGGAACTCACTACGGAGTTTACTATGATATACAAGGCTAAAGCTACTAACTTGTCGAAGAACGGGCTTTACATACCTGTCCCTCGGAAGTTATCCGACTATCGGATGAAGCTCCTACGCACTCCAGCCTATTTCTCCCAACCGCATTCACATACACGTCAAATTACTACTAAATATTATCACTATTCTCAAGACAACGCTACTTTTTCGATATATTTATAGCCTAAACCTTAGCTTATCGAAAGACGGTCGAAAACTTGCAATTTTCGAAGTCCGTAAGGGAGAAGTATTCACTTTAAGGCTAGGAGCACATTGACACTAACTTGGAGCAATTCCACTTACCTTAGCTCGGTAGCTCGACGGTTTGTCGGCCGAATTTCGCGAACTAAACTGCAGGGAATGCTCCTTGCCGCTAAAAGCACCTCGGTACCCGAGGTTAATTTGGATTTGGACTACCTTTGACAACAGAATCGAGCGGATATTATCAATACTTTTATGCCACCTTGCTCCTCTCGTGGAACTCTTTGGAAATTTAAGATAATTATCACCAAAACCAAAGTGGGGGTTTTTATATACTTAGTCGACAGCGCCCAATCGTGAGCCCAGAGCCAACACGAGGCCCCAGCTCGCGTGACACGCTGCCATTGCGGGAGGGGCCTCTACCGACTCCTTCCACGATGTCTTTCGACTGTGCTTTCGTCCGGAGCCTTTTCCTGGGCCTTTTCTAGCATGTATGGCTTTCAAATACGCTAATCATGAATAGGCCATCTATGTGCCGGAATTTTACGAGGTGTAACATTCTCCCCTAGGAACATTCGTTCTCGAATAAAAACCGCTATCTAGAGGACTTCTCAACTTATTTTTATTTCTACGAAAAATTCTTGGCAAAACAGTTTCCGTAATATGGACTATCCCAAAACCCGAAATGCAGAAAAGTCCAATGCATGTGCAGCCCACCCAATACTATAGGATTCATGTGATAGCTAAACATCAATCTTTTTTCTCATTTTATACATATACAACTAAAAGGCACCGCATAGGTAATATTCCAAGTAACCTCAGAAAACCGTGGACTTCGGTCCGAGTGGTAGGCCTAGGCCATGTTTTGACCGTTTCTATTTTCTCGCGTGTCAACTCCGTATACCAACATTTGACACAATGTGCCCCAAGAAGGCTACCGGAAGTTAAGCTAGAATTCACACTTCTCTGGAGAAGCTTAGCATATAATTGATGGTCCCCGAGAACTGGAGTACCGTCCGTAAATGAGCTCGGTGATCTCGCTTTCGAGCGAGAATACAATTGCACACAAATAAACACTATCACGAACAGTTCAGGGTATGGTCTGAAAATACTATTCATCAGGTCCATAAATATTGCCGGGCAATTTCGCCAACCCAAAGGGACATAACTAGAAATTCAAAGTGTCCATCGGGCCCCGAACGCTGCTCTCAGGGAATGTCTCTTTCTCACGTACTCAACCTCGGGCGATATCCGTACCGCAAGTCAATCTTGGAAAAGTATCTCGGCTCCCAGATCTGGCTCAAATAAAACCATCTATTCGGGAAGCGGGTACTTGTTCTTCACTGTAAATTTATTCAATTGCCGATAATCTATACACATATAGAGCGAGCTATCCTTCTCACAAATAACCGGCGCACCCCATCGCCAAGTACTCGGCCCGATGAAACCTTTATCTAGCAATGCCACCGCTCCTTTAACTCTTCGAGTTCTTCAGAGCCATACGATAGGGAGGAATTGATATAGGTTGAGTGCCTGGTAACAAATCAATAGCAAAATTTATTTTCTGGGAAATACCAAAATCCCATCTGGAAATACATCGGGCAAATCGTTAACCACTGGAACAGAATGGAGTGTCGGAGATTCTGCCCGATCATCCTAACCCTAACTAGGTGGTAAATACATCCTTAGCTAATAATTTCGCCCGAAGGTAGGAAATAAACCTACTTTTGGCGTAGCGGTGCGCCTCTCCACTTCCGCACCGCTTCCCGGGAAGTGGAATCGACTGCCTTGGTCCAACATTCTAAGGCTGGGTATAGCACGACACTAACCAATTCATACCCATTATGGCATCGAAGCTCTTATCATTTCTAGCTCTAACAGATCTACATCAGTTCCAAGGACAAGAACTCCTACTATACACCCCGATAAATTCCCGCTAGCTACAATAGAGTCACCGACGGGGTGTGGATACCGAAAAGGGCCGCTATAATAATTTATGCGACTTTAAACTTTCGTACAATGGGGTAATATATGACAAATTGGATCCTGGATCTATCAGCACATAAGCAGGGAATGAACACATAGTCATACCTATTATCACATCTGGAGATGCCCTCCACAGTCCTCGTCTCCCCCGGTGGCATAAGTACCGCTTGAGCCCGTACTCTGATCTCGGCTCCCGATCTACCTCGGCCTCACCGATCCTCGAGGGCCTACGCGCCGGCCGAGGCTCTGGAGCCCGGTGGCCCCGCGGGATCCCTGCCCCGACTATTCGTTTCCGCCCCCTTCCGGTCGGACAATCTCATCCGATGCCCCTCCCCGCCCGCAAATATAACACCCCAGGGATCCATATCTACAAGCTCCTGGCGGTGAGGTCGGTTGCAATTAGGCGTGGGTGAGGGTGCAAATCGCGCCCGCTCTCCCCTTCTACCGGCGGGGAATCTACTCAGCGAGAACCGCCACTGCACTCGACCGCCCCCTCGACGAGCAACCCACTCGCCGCCGCCGGTGGCTGAGGTGGAGGTCTAGGGGGTCCGTCCGACACCAGCCTCCGGGGTCTTCTCAACCTCCTCCGCATATTGTTCGATCTGCCGCGGTGTCGCTTCCCGACTTGTCTCGTCTACTACTCGTTGCCGCCGTTTCCAAGGCCCTCAATGGTCTCGAGCAAAGGCCTCGTACTCGGGCGATATCCATATCCTCTCGGTAATGTAGCCGCTATGCAAGCTTTCAATAATTCGGGCTCGACTCCATAATAAATCTATGAACTCTAGATGGCATAGTATCCACAAATGTCGGAGCATAGCTGCTAAGGGAGTCAAATCGTAGCATGGCTCGTACGCTCCGCGCCCCTTGCTCCAAATGCTAAAATTGATCCATTCGGCTCTGCGATATCTCTGTAAGTGGCAACGGTCTGCAGCGCCTCCGGTAGCCTGGGTCCAGCTTTGAGGGTGCAACATCTCTCGAGACCTTTCCCAACTCTCGTACCATACACGCCTATGTCCCGCAACCAAACAAGCAGCTCAACCGATCTCCGGGCGGGCCAAGCATGCATAACCTGCAAAAATTCCTCTCGCATCCGATCTAAAAAGTCCCGGGGGGTCCTCTCGCCCGGGCCCGACTCCCGTGAACCGTGGGAGACCTGGGCTAAAAACTCGACCTCGGAACGCCGACGCACCCAAGGTTCTGCCGCTAGTTGTGTGGTACCGATCGGCGCTGTGAGGCCATCATTCAGCTGGGCCATAACCACAAGGCAAACTTCCCGATCCGGGATGGCGAAGGTATGGAGCTTGGTCGGGAGGTGGTGTGTCATGCCAACCGTAGCTCCCGATGTGAGGGGGATTACAAGAGGGCCGTGATGAAGCTCTATATCGCCCCGACGGCCGACTCGACTGAAGCTGGAGTCATCCTACTCCGGTGCCTTCTCCGCCGCCGTGACCCACCTTCGCTGCCAAGTGTGGTGTCGCCGGGTCTCCGCCATTCTTATCTCGTAGACAAAGAATATGATAAGTTTCAGGACTCAACCCTATACCGTACCGCTCTATAGCATGACTCGATCGAGAAAGAAGAGTAAATTCATCCTAATATGCTTCGGCAGCCTCCTCGCCTATAGTATGTGGTGCACAACACATCCATAGACAAGACTTACTAGCACGGCTGCGCATCCCCGGGACACGACCTTCTAATACCAAGCTTGTCACGCCCGCCTTGGGGGTTAAGTGACTGGCACCCGATGCCCTAGTAGGACCTGGACTCAAGCAATCGGTGAGCCTAGGCTCGTCTCGGTGCCCGGGTAGCTCTATTTCTGATTTCGAAACAAAGGGCTATATAATCTAAGTTTGTAAACACAGCCCCGCCTAACCGGGCCTATAGCCAATTGCGGAATGCAACAGTCACAACTTAAACATTCTCATAACAAGGAACTCATGCGGGCCTATTGCCACCATGCTGTCTAGTCATCTGAAACTCAACATAGAGAATACTGAATAACTACGTGACCGGCAAGGTCACTACTACTATCAAACTATGGCCCCACACGACCAACAGCGAACAAAAATACTAAACAATCGGACACAATGCATGGCCTCACACGACGGCCAACCGACGGCTGTGGAGATAAATATATACAATCTCAAGCCTCTATGAGTACCGATAAAACATCTCCGGGATAGGGCCCTCACCAACCCATACTTTACACTAAAGAAAAAGAGCTACACTCTTCAATATCAAGCCCTACGATGTGAGCCGATGACTCTATAGCCGGGCCGAATCACGAGGGACGCTCCTCGTCTATGAGTACTGCAGTAAGTAATGCGCCGCCTCAATGGGCGCGGCACTGGGCTGGTATCGAGTATGCAAAGCAACGAATACACTCTGAATATAGATAACATAATTCAGTACTCGTATAGCAGAGATAACCGACCGAAGAATCGATATAAACCGATCAAACCTTCTCGTACCGATAAAGGGTGAGCGTACCGTAGACGCGACGGCTCGCCGTTACAATTCAATATATAACACATAAATACATATATATAGAAAGCAAGAGCTAATACCAACCTCATGTTTCTGATGGCGCCAAGCAAGCAAACAATCTATATACTCTCCTGTCGAACCACTAAAAATAAGTCACCCACTCATCTACTAACTACGAGCACCTCTCGCCGGCCCCCGAGTCTACGGCTCGGGCCATAGCCCTCCGATATAAATAACCGTGTTCGAGTTCGGAGGACTCTGCATCGATCTCCGTATCTCGAAACTACATCTGTACTCGCTTCCCGCGCTAGTCGCACAACAAGCCAGAGTACAATGCTGCCACCCGATATGGGGAAAGCCATCCCATCTTCGTCCAAACTAGGACGCATGCCACCTCTGGAGTGACGTAAACCCACCCGCTAAGTGCGATGGCCGATTACCAACCTGTAAGGCGAGGACGCTCAAAAGGGTGCCTCATGACACAAACAAGTCTCAACAAATAATAGTACATAAATAGCAAGCATGTTTAATCAAAAGTACTATCCACCCAATTTCTTATTTCCGATCTATTTCGTGTTATACCGATTCCTTTACCGCTTTATACCGAACTCGTGATCTTTATATAATGCAAGGCTAATCTGTAGCCAAGATATAATCTCGTTCAATACAATTCCGTAGCCGTGATACTATCTCGGCTTCATTCGATTTTACTTTTCTAACTTTTATTCTCAATATCTTCATACCGTTTCTAACAACATGCTTGCTAATCACATACTAGATATAATGTAGAATTTGGAATGCTAACTCCCATTTGGCGATGCTTTTCAACTTCTGACTCAAGCACGATACAACAACGCAAACCAGATTTACTAAACTTACACGAATACTCTCAACATTCAACTCCTCAGGAACTCAATTACGGAGTTTACTATGATATACAAGGCTAAAGCTACTAACTTGCCGAAGAACGGGCTTTGCATACCTTAACCTCGAGCTATCCGACTAATGATGAAACTCGGTCCGCACTCCGCCTATTTCTCCCAACCGCATTCACATAATAATATCAATTAGTACTAAATACATCACTATTCTGAAAGACAACGTCACTTTTCGATATATTTATAGCCTAAACTTAGTCTTATCGAAAGACGATCGAAAACTTGCTATTTTTCAAGTCCAAAGGGAGAAGTATTAAGGCTAGGAGCACATCGACACCACTTGGAGCAATTTCACTTACCTTAGCTCGGTAGCTCGACGATTTGTCGGTCAAATTTTGCGAAACCAAATCCATAGGAATGCTCGTTGCTGCTAAATACCTCGGTACCCGAGGTTAATTTGGATTTGACCACGTTTGCGCATAATCGAGCGATATTATCAATACTTTGCGTCGTTCTCCGTTCCCTCTCGTGGAACTCTCCGGGAAATTCTAATATACTATCAATTAAAACTCGAAGTGGGGGCTTTATATACTTGGGCCCGGACAGCCCACGTGTCACGTGGAAAGCCACCCGCGGGAGTCCCCGCTCCGTGACACGCGCCGCTATCGCGGAGGGGCTCTGCCCCGACTCCTTCCGTGATGGTTCGACAGGTTTCTCGTCCGATCTTTTCCCGGGCCTTTTTCTAGCATGTATGGCTTTCAAATACGCTTAACCATCACGCGAATAGGCCATCTATGTGCTGGGAATTTACGAGGTGTAACAGTTATGATTTATAGAGATATACCTATATAATGGCATGAATAGTGTGCAATGTTGATATGCAATTGGTCTTCGGATGTTTACGTGATATGTAAGTCTATTATTGATAATTTATCTCAAAAATGTGACTATGATGTGATATTGAACTATGATGACTTGTTTAAAAGATTGTGTATATGATAATGTAATTACCTATGATGAATGTTCAGTAAAGTGATCACGCTCCATTAATGAGAGAATTGTTAATTGATAATGGCTTATTTGGGAAGTAGATTGTAACTTTTGGTATGATGAAATGATGCACTTGATATGTCTTTTATGAGAATGATGAATGAAAAGATTTGACATCCTAAAATGAGAGGCTCGAGCAGGGAGTATCCTGACGAACGAATAATATTATTTGAGTAGCTCGTGTCCGAAGGAAATATTCAGACGAGCATATGAGTGGGAGGGGGTGCCACATCGGCACAATACATTGATTTCTAGAGTCCCCTGCAATTCATAACTGGATGGTCACAAATAAGACCCTTTGGCATGTGTGTACATGTTTTGTGTGGTCGAGAGATAAGGAAGTATAGGAGGCATGTGCTCGCCATGTTACCCTTTGTTGTATTGTTTGCATTTTGTTTTGTGATTTCATTTATATTAATGAAGTGGATGAGACACGTGCTACGAGAATGTGCAAAATATCGTGCATGTGATGTGAATTGGTAGCAAAGAACATGTTTTTAGTGCTAAGTGTGACTTTGTCACCGTGTGTAGTTATTGAGTAGTTGTCACTATGAATAACTGAGGAATTGTAGCTCTTAATAGCTGATGTGATTGTTGTTCTATTATAGTTGTTTGATAGATTTATGGAGTATGTGATTGTTGAGTTCTATTCCTCCATAGCGAATGACACCTGCTAAGTTGAGAGAACTCAAGGAGCAGTTGTAGGAGTTGCTCAGTAAAGGATTCATCAAACCAAGTGTATCACCGTGGGGTGCCCCGGTTCTGTTTGTAAAGAAGAAGGATGGTAGTATGTGGATGTGCATCGACTACCGCTAGTTGAACAAGGTAACTATTTGGAACAAGTATCCTCTTCCTCTAATAGATGATCTATTTGACCAGTTACAAGGGGCGTTTGTAATTTCAAAGATTGATTTTAGGTCAAGTTATAACAAGTTGAAAATTCGGGCTGAAGATATTCCTAAGACATCCTTTCGGACCAAGTATGGGAATTATGAGTTTCTGGTCATGTCGTTCGGACTCATAATGCTCTGACCGCATTCAGGAGCCTGATGAACGGTATTTTCAAACCCTACCTAGATTCCTTTGTTGTTGTGTTTATTGATGATATCTTGGTGTATTCTAAGACCAAGTAGGAGCACGAAAATCATTCAAGGATTCTGCTAGATTGCTAAAGGAGAAGCAGTTGTATGCCATATTCACCAAGTGCGAGTTTTTGTTGGAATCAGTGTCCTTTTTGGGGAATGTGGTTTCCAAGGAGGGAATCCGAGTTGACCCAAAGAAGGTGGAGGTGGTCAGGAACTAGGCAAGGCCAACTAATGTAACAGAAATCTGGAGTTTTGTTGGGCTGGCCAGTTACTACAGTTGGTTCGTGAAGGGATTCGCCTCCATTTCTTCGGTATTGACCAAGTTAACACAAAAGGATGTGCCCTTCCAATGGTCAGAGGAATGTGAAGCGAGCTTTCAAAAACTCAAGACTCTGCTAACCACATCACCTATTCTGGTGTTAATCATGGAAGGTAAAGATTTTGTTGTGTATTGTGATGCCTCACGGTCTGGGTTGGGTATTATGCTGATGCAGGAAGGACAGGTTATTGCATATGCCTCGAGATAGCTGAAGGTGCATGAAAATAACTACCCCGCGCATAATCTGGAGTTAGCAGCGGTGGTGTTCGCGTTGAAAATTTAGAGGCACTATCTGTATGAAGCTCGATGTGAGGTGTTCATGGATCATTGTAGCTTATAGTATATATTCTCCCAGAAGGATCTCAATTTGAGGAAGAGGAGATGGATGGAGTTTCTTAAGGATTATGTCATCACCATCTTGTACCACCCAGGAAAGGCCAATGTGGTGGTAGACGCATTGAGTAGGAAGATAGTAAGCATGGCCAGTCTGGCTTGCTTGGAGGCAACTCAACGGTCGATGGCCAGGGAGGTTCAGACTCGGCAAACAGCTTAGTGAGATTTTCGCTGATCGAAATTGGTGGAGTGTTAGCCAATCTGGAGGCTAAATCCTCGCTGTTATAGGAAATCTAAACCAGATAGTTTGAAAATGAAAAGCTGGGTAAGATCAGAGATAAAGTCCTGCAGGGAGAGGCCAAGGAAGCAGTGTTAGATGATGAAGGGGTCTTGAGAATAAAGGGGCGGGTATGTGTTCCCCGAGTTGGTGAACTAATTAAAACTCTCTTGCAGAAGCTCACAACTAGAGGTACTCCACTCGCCCCGGAGTCACGAAGATGTACCACGATCTAAAACAGAATTATTGGTGAGGTAGGATGAAGTGAGACATTTTGGACTACATGGATCAATGTTTAAATTGTTAACATATGAAATATGAGCACCAAAAGCCTAGAGGAGTACTTCAACGAATGCCTATCCCCGAGTGAAAATGTGAGAGGATAGCTATGGACTTTGTGGTGGGTCTTCCCAAGACTTTGGGGAAGTTTGACTCAATTTGGGTCATAGTGGACAGGTTGACCAAGTCTGCTCATTTCTTACCGGTCCAGGTGACTTACAATGCGGAGAAACTAGCCAAGCTATATGTGAAGGAAGTTATTCAGTTACATGGAGTGTCTGATTCAATTGAATCGGATAGGGGAACTCAGTTTACCTCCCATTTTTAGAGGACCTTGTAGGCTGAGTTGGATATACTGTTGGACTTAAGCACAACCTTTCATCCTCAAACAGACCGACAATCAGAACAAACTATCAGAGTGTTTAAGGATATGCTCTAGGGGTGTGTGATAGACTTCAGGGGTCATTGGGATAAATTCTTACCCTTGGCAGAGTTCGCCTATAACAATAGCTACCACTAGAGCATCGGTATGGCGCCTTTTGAAGCCTTGTATGGGAGAAAGTGCAGGTCTCCAATTGGGTGGTTTGATGTGTTTGAGGTGAGGCCTTGGGGAAGGATTTGTTAAAGGAGTCCTTGGAAAAAGTTTGAATAATTCAAGACTGTCTGGCAGCTTCTCAAAGTAGGCAAAAGCAGTACGTAGACAAGAAATTCAGGGATATGGGGTTCGTGGAAGGGGAGAAAGTGCTACTTAAGGTGTCCCCATAAAGGGGGTGATGAGGTTCAGAAAGTGGGGCAAGCTCAGCCCGAGGTATATTGGACTATTTGAAATACTCTGACGTGTGGTAGAAGTGGCTTATGAGCTTGCATTGCCGCCAGGATTGTCTGGAGTGCATCCGACATTTCAGGTGTCTATGGTAAAAAAAAGTACCATGGGGATGGAACATATATCATCAAGTGGGACTCTATGCTGCTAGATGAGAATTTTTCATATGAGGAGGAGCCCGTAGCGATATTGGCCAGAGAGGTTCAGAAGCTGAGGTCCAAGGAGATTCCGATAGTAAAAGTTTAGTGGAAGAACCGTCCGGTGGAAGAAGTCACTTGGGAGACCGAGGCTGATATATGGGTCAAATATCACCAGTTGTTCATAGAATCTGGTACGTATCCTTCCTACTTTTGTATAGACTGTTCGGGGATGAATGGTATTTTGTATCTGATGTAACGACTCGAACATCGTTACGGGACAGTTCAGGGCATAGAACATGAAAAACTGGCTAAGGATGAGATAGGGAGGTTGTAAAATAAACTAAGTATAGAACTGTGCATTTTTGGGTAGCTACTGGTCCGGGGACCGCTGCAGAGGTGGGATTTCCGCTGCAGCGAGACCATGGTAGTGATTGGAGTCCCGCCATGGTGAAATGAGGGAGTAACTGCTGGAAGGCGGGTCCACTACAACAGAAGTGTGACCGCTACAGTGGACAGCGGGAGTCAAAAAGTGGGTTTTAAGTGAGAATTACGGGATTTTACCCATTATTCTCAAACACTGGATTAGAAGGGCTAAGGGAAGGAAAATATCTCCAAAGTTGTGAACTACTCTCAGAAAGTAAGAATCTCAATTCTCCTACCTCTACTTCGATCAGTGTTGATCCTAGATTTCTTGTGGACCTTTAATGGTGGAAGTTATATAGAGAAAACCCTAAGTTGATGAACTAGGGATGAGATTGTGGGGAAATAATGGGAGGTTTGATTATTAAAAATTTGAGTAATGTTTACTTCCTAGGGTCCCTTTTGTTAATGTTGATGGGTTAGACAAGGTGGAGATCTAGAACTAGGTGGAAAGAAAGGGTTTTCTGTTAAATTACCCTGAAAAAAGAAAGGATTGATCGAATTAGGCCCTATCTAGAGGAGTGATTAACCAATGATTATATGTGTATATATTTCGAACAATTCGAAGCATTGAGGAAGGACAAAGCTCCTGCAGAGTAGCGAAGCCAATAATTTTGAGTAATCGAGGTAGGTTACGGTTTATAGGGATACACTTATATAATGGCATGAATAGTGTGCAATGTTGATATACGATTGGTCTTTAGATACTTACATGATATGTGAGTCTATTGTTGATAATTTATCTCAAGAATGTGACTATGATGTAATATTGAACAATGATGACTTGTTTAAAAGATTGTGTATATGATAATATAATTACCTGTGATAAATGTTTAGTAAAGTGATCATGCTCCGTTAATGAGAGAATTTTTAATTGATAATGTCTTATTTGAGAAGCAAATTGTAACTTTTTGTATGATGAAATGATACACTTGATATGTCTTTTATGAGAATGATGAATGAAAAGATTTAACATCTTAAAATGAGAGGCTCGAGCTTGAGGGGAGTATTCGGGCGAGCGAATAACATTATTTGAGTGGCTCATGTCTGAGAGGAGCATCCAAACAAGCATGTGAGTGGGAGTGGGTGTCACGCCGGCACAATACATGAATTTCTAGAGTCCCATGCATTTCATGACTGGATGGGCACAAATAAGACCCCCTAGCATGTGTACATATGTTTCATGTGGTTGAGAGATAAGGGAAGATGGCGGAGGTGTGTGCCCGTCATGTTACCTTTGGTTGTGTTGTTTGCATTTTGTTTTGTGATTTCATTTATGTTAGTGAAGTGTATGAGAAATATGCTACAAGAATGTGCAAAATATCATGGATATGATGTGAATTGGTAACAAAGAACATGTTTTTAGTGTTAAGTGTGACTTTTTCACCGTATGTAGTTATTGAGTAGTTGTCGCTATGAATAACTGAGGAATTGTAGCTCTTAATAGCTAATGCGATTATTGTTCTATTATAGTTGTTTAATGGATTTATGGAGTATGTTAAATGTTAAATTGTTAATCTAATGAACTATGGGATGGATGAACTGAGAAGAATGCAACATGTCGAGCTACTGTCTACGCAGTGCCGCTGCAGTGGAACCATTTTCATTGCAGCGAGATCGTTGTAGCGGACAAGTGACCGCTGCAGCGAGAGGCCTATTCTAGTGAGCAGGCCGGCCGATTCCTGAGTAGAGCTAGCATTCATAAAATGGCTTGTATTTCTGTATAAAGTTGAGGACCCTTTTTATATCACTATTGCTTTAATTATCTGTTATTATGTAAGGTTGGCCGATAATACCTTCCAGTACTGTGTCATGTACTGACCCTAACCCTGCATTCTTTTCTGAGTGCAGAGTTTGAGCCTGGTAGTTCTTCACGCCCTCACCTGTAAACCAACAACTTTTGGGAGTTAGAAGGTGAGCAGATGAGGATAGAGTTCACTCCTTCGTTATAGATATCCTTCTTTCAGACATTTGGACACTTTATTTCATTTTTAGTTTTAGTTTCTTAGCTTGTGAAAATAGACGTCTTGTGCAATGACAATTAGGTTATGTAAAATTGGTTATTTAGTTTTAGTATGCGCAGTGTAATGATCTAGAATTACTTTTTTAACATAATAGTTGATTTCTTTTTCATGAATGTTATGATTTTGGGGTTACTTGGCAATTATTATCGGGTTTCGCTGGTTCGGCCACTAGGGGTTAACGTGGGTGTCAATCACAGCTATTTGGGTCATGACAACCTAACACCATTAACAATACAACCAGGATATGTCTTTCCACGCACATCAAGTCCCATTGCCAAAGGATATAATTTCTTGATAGACATTGACTTCTCCTTATTACATAATTGCATAATCTACCATGAAAAATTATTGCATTCAATCAGGTAAAGTAATTAAAACTTAAACACAATAACATGATTATCATCTTAAAAATCACTTACTTTTCTTTTGAACCATAGAGGAAACTGTTCTCTATGTTTCTCTTCT
>JACEIK010000797.1:151303-174909 GCA_018107945.1 Datura stramonium
TTTCTCCCTTGTCAGTGGATGGTCCTGGTCTAACCAACTTCGGCTGCACCTCCTTTCTTTTCTCTTTTGGCACTGCATCAGCTAATTGCTTGCCGCTTCTCAGACTGATGGCATTGACCTACCCGGGGTTAGGATCTGCATCACTTTGTAGTCCTCCCTGCGGTCTCATGTTTTGAGTAGCTCCTATCTAACCCATTTGTTTTTCTAGATTGCGGGTGGCCACTTGCTGATTCTTCAAGTATGCTGCCATCCTCGCCTGGTTTTCTGCTAACTGAGTCTGGGTCTCCATGATTTTCTGCAATGTTTACTCAATGTTGCTGCTCAACAGGCCATCATTCTGCCTATTCTACTGATACTGCTGCTGTTGAGGTTGCTGATAACTTTGCTTTTGGTTTCCACCCCAGGAAAAATTTGGGTGGCCCTGCCAATTTCTGTTGTAGTTGTTTCCAAAATTCTGATTGTTCCTCTGCACATTCCCAAAAAAATTGACTGATTCCGGATTGGCTCCACAAGATTCTGCATTGTGCCCATTATTTCCACAAATTTCACACCAACTTGGAGCTTGCTTAACTGCATTAACCTGGCCCTGTTGTTGGTTCATACTCAGTTTATTGAACTGAGTCATCATCTGATGCTGGAACGAAGCTAACTTCCACCAAGGCATTCATACCCTCTACCTCCATAAACCCTGATCTCTTTCCTTCCCCTCTCAATTACTCGCTATGCCACTCTGGATTTCCTTTAGCAATTCTATTCAACAAAGTGTATAACTTATCATAAGCTTCTCTAGGCTTGCCCACTCGAAGCAGAGTCTAGCAAAATTTTCATGTGTGGATCTAGACTTTCTACAAAGGTATGATCGGCCACTTTAAGCTCCAATTATTGGTGATGAGACGGTCTCTCAATAATGACTTAAACCTTTTTCAAGACAAATATAAATTCTCATCAAGCTTTTGCTTGAAACTCAGTATTTCACTTCTCAACTTTGCAGTCTTGCCTAAAGGAAAAAACTGATAAAGGAACTTCTTTGCCAAATCATTCCATGAAGTTATGGAGTTCGGTGGCTAAACTTTCAACCACTTCTTTGCCTCTCCCAACAATGAAAAGGGGAAGAGGTTAAGTCGGACATAATCTGTGGACACGCCGGTGGGGACAAACGTGTCACTAATCTCCAAGAAAGTTCTATAAGTGCTGTTGTGGGTCCTCATGTATATCGAGTGAATTGACCACTAGAATGTAACAGTTGCACCATGTTCTTCTTAAATTCAAAGTTCCCTCCAGGCTCCAGTTTACGGATACTAGAGTTCACATTAGTCGCTTGTAGGATTGCCACTTCGCGAACTGTCCTGGCTGCCATTGCTTCCGGTGACACATTGTGCTTGTCTGCGGGTGGTTGTTATGCCTTTTCTCTTGAAGTCTTTCAGCTTTGCTCAAGAGCTACTCTCCTTCGCAAATGGATTGGACGTTCAGGTTCAAGCAACGGTTCCTAAACTCTCTATTCTTTGCCAGCTCGGCAAGACAACTGTCACACCCAATAAGTCGGACTAAGACCAAGGTTTCTCAACACTTAAATAAATTTAAAAAATCACACAGAAACAGATAAATTATCTAAACTTCGTCGAGTCCCCGGCAACGGCGCGCAAAGCTTGTTGATGCCCGCAGAATTGTGCGGGTCGTACCAAATAATATAGTTGCCCACTTTTAAGAGCCGGATGTCGAACCCACAGGAACTGGACCAATCCAGCTAACTATCAAGTCAAGTGTGATATTAACTACCGCAAGTGTTGATTATAGAAGTTTTCGATTGAGTTTAATTAAGTCATCTGGTCAACAAATGCTCTAAATTCATTCAAGGAGCAACGTAGAGTTAAAGCCGGATAATCTGCGATGCGATTTGCACTAGTTTAGTATGAAACTATCAATTTTCGTCTCACATAATTAAATTGCATAATTTCATGGTGTTCTGAACCTCTAAACATGACAAGAAATAGCAAGGTAGTAGGTATATTTCTATCTAACCACAAGAAATCTTATCAAAAGACAAGAACTTGCTTCCTACATTCTATTGTTCTTTACTAGGTTTGCTTTCTCAAGCATTTGCCTAAGTTTAACGTGTGTGTTATCATGGTGATCAATGTAACAATAATAATTAAGAATGCAAGACAAAACAGCAATCAACAACTTAATTCCAAAAGCAAATTCTGAAAAACACACTCATAACTCATGGCTTCAACCCTAGAGGAAGGGTTCTAGAAATTCAAGTTCGTAAAATTACAAGAAACATTGTTAAAGTAACATACTTACAAGAATTGGTAGAAGAGAAGATGAAATTGATGAACCCTGGTGAGTTCTCCACTTCTCCCTTCACTCCTAGGTGGTTTTCAGAATAAAATCTTGACCCTATGATTTTAGGAGCTAAGGGGACCTATTATAAGTAAATGAGAATTGTACAAATTATGCACATGTGGAGATGGCTCCATGTCACAGAGTGTATCGCGGGCACTGCCTCCGTGACACGGAGTAACGCGAATGCACACTGGAAATCACCTTAGGATGACACACGCCGAGGATTGCCGCGATGGCCAGCGTGGCATGCTGCCTGTGCAGCGCGATGGCCACGTGACACGGCAGCGCGCGGGTTTCTGGCATGGAACGACACTGGAGCGCAGGTGGCCTGCTTGCTGCCTTCTTCTCGCGCCTGGCATTGGGGTAGCACAGCACTGGGCGCGACACATGCACAGTGTGGCATGCTGCCTGGCGCGGCCAGCCTTGCCAAAGCATGGTTCCCTTTACCGACTTTTGTAATTCACTTCCGGCTCCATTCCTCTACTTCACCAACTCATTGATTAGTTCCTCAAATTCATTTTAAACCTATAAAAACAAGGACTAATCATGTTGATTAGTATATATATTCACATGTAATTTTATCTTTTATTAAAAAACAAAAAAAACCAAAATAAATAAAAAAATTAAAAAAATTAAAAAAATTAAGTTATAAAGTAGCACTTGGGCATGCAATTATGCCGAAGATCAACTGGCTCCCTTTGAAGATGATCAATAAGTAAAAATCTTAATCTTGGTAGGGGATACTTTTCTTGATTGTGACCTTGTTCAACTGATGATAATCGATACTGCACATTCTGAGGTATCGTCTTTCTTTCGCACGTATAGTACTGGAGCACCCCAGGGAGAGATGCTGGAATTACATTAAACCTTTATCAAGAAGGTTCTTTAGTTGCTCCTTCAACTCCTTAGCTGAGTTGGAGCCATTCTATAAGGAGGGATGGAGATTGTTTGAGTGTCTGAAAGAAGGTCTATGCCAAGTCTATTTCCTGCTTAGAAGGGACTCCGGGAAGATATTGAAGAAACACGTCAGGAAACTCGCTGACAACTGGAACTGATTGGATAGTTGGGGTCTGAGAGCTAGAATCTTTGACCCAAACTAGATGATAAATACACCCTTTAAAAGTACGCTTTTTGGCTAAAGGTAGGAAATAACTTAGAGCCATATGCACTTTGAACTACTGTCCATCCACTTTGAAATTGGCTCATTAGGGAACTGAAATCATTGATATAGTTCTGCAGTCTACTGTGTAACCAATCCATGAAAAGAATGAGGTTAAAATTAGCCATATCTAACTCTACAAGATCAGTTGGAATGACCTTATTCAAGATTTAGGCGGGAGTTCGGTACACCCGGTGGCTCTAACTAACTCGCCAATAGGGATGGAGATTTAGAATTGTTCTGAGAGAAGTTCTGGACTGATATCAAATTGGACAGCTACATGAGGAGTCACCGAACAAAATTATGGCACCTGGATCTATTAGGGCATACACGTCTAGATGGAAAAGACGTAACATACCCGTGACCACATCGGAGTGAGCTCTCCCTGATCCTAATGAGATGACAAAGCATAAAAATGGTTTTGCACTGGCCGTCATCCGTACCTGAAGTGTTGTCCTGCTGAGCCGATCGGCCTACTAGAAGCTACTGAAGTGGTGGATAGTGATCTCCCCATCTTGCTGATGGGCATTCTTTAGCCAATGGTCAAGTTGTACACACCAAATAACCCTCTCGGCCCTGACATTCTCTGGATGGTTCTTTCCACACTTAGGGCAAGCTTGGTATTGTAGCGGTTGTTGGCACTATGACTGCGGACTGTGAACCAAGTGCTCCACCCCTCCGATCCTTGTAGTGATACCAGAAACGGGGCATTGGATGATGTGGGTACTAGAGCCCTTTGTTGTTGTTGTTGCTCTTTGCTGTGGGCCGCTAGTACCGCCAAATCTCTAGTGGCCATATATGACTGCTTGATCCTTGCCCATTTTGTTCTCTCACTCTAGTCTTTTAGTTTTTCTGCCTTAATCTGCTAGGCATCAACTGCGAGGGCTGGAGAGATCAATATCCTTAATAAGCATTATAGTCCTGCACTCCTTGAGGACTAGGTTCGATACTCCATTAACGAACTTCAGCATGTGAGCCCTTAACTAGGCTACCATCTCACGGAGCATATGTGACAGCCTTGTGTTCCAGTTCATACTCTTCCACCGTTGAATTCCATGGCCTGGTTCATGAATTCAGCCACCTTAGCCTCCCTGAGCTCCCGGGGGAAGAATTCGTCTAGAAAGGCTGTAGTGAACTCCTCCCATTCCACCGGTTATGCTCCCGCTGGTCTCCTCTCTTCACTTGGTAATACAAGGAGTCGAGCTACCCCTTTCAGTGATAGGCAGCCAGGTCGGCACTCGAAGATGTTATACCCTGAGAACCCGAGGATCAAGCCCAAGCGTCAAAGTGGAGAAAATAAGGAAATTCGCACCAGGTCACAAAATAACCCATGAGGTGGTTCGTGAGGGGTGACCATGAGTCGGGGAGTGACTCGTAGTCAAGCGAGGCATGGCTAAGTTTTAGGGTGAGACCACGGGCATGACCACGAGGTCATGGTAAGGTCACATGACTCGCTAGGTCTCCCGTGGCCTAAGTGGACCAGTTGGCAAGTGGGAAGGACAGTGAGGACCGAGGATGGTGACCATGAGTGTGGTCGGCTACCATGACGTGGGATCCTGGGAGTTGGGCAGTAAGCATGACGGTTTCATGCCACAGTCGTATCCCCTGGCAATGACTCGTGAGGTCCCTCGTGGGGACTGTCAACCAGAAAATTTCCTGCATTTTAATAAGGATGTTTTCGTAACTCCGAAGCTCCTAAGGCCTAGACTATGTCATTTTAAGGTACAGATAGAGTCTTTTAAGGGGATTAGTCCATTTTAAGCCTCATTCATGCATGCAAGAGTTTAGGGAGGAGTATAGATGGTGATTGAAGGTGTTGTTTACAATTCCTCCCAATTCCACCTTGGGCTTTCAAGAGAGATTTAGAATAAGTGTTTCCAGGTATGTAAGGTCTTCAATGGGTGGTTCCTTCCACACCCATGCTCCTACTCTATGCTTTTACTTATAAATTATCAAAAACTCATAGGGTTTTGTAATTGATTTGTATAAAACTAAATGATTTAATTATGGGTCTAGTGATTTTGAAATATTATCATAATCTACTGATTTTGATCATCTTTTGGAATTTAAATTGATTATAATATTGTTGATTTTGAATTTCTAAATAATTAAGCTTGATTGTACATGCCCCATGATGAATCGATTATAATCCATTGATCCATTGGTGTTTTAATAAGCGCAACATGAATTATGAATTTATTTATGAATTTATTATGTTATCTACTATGAACTTATGAATTTGAAGCTATATGCATGATTTACAAGTATGTATGAATTTTATCAATCATGAATTATGTTTTTGGCCGACCCACAAGCCTCAAGTCATGGCTAGTTCACGTGTGTTGAAGCATGTTTACGATTATCATGATTTAACTAGCCCATGAACTCATGTATGTATTATTATGAGCACTATATATGTTTTAGGAGTGTTATGAACACCGAGTAGGTTCCGAAAGCTTCGGTTAAGCCGGATCTCTGAGAACCACGTGCCACCATAGGTATGTTGGGACCCTTTAATGTTTGGCCCAGGCCCAAATGGACCTTTTCATGTGTGATCACGCCCTTCATGGTTCCTATCCTTGGCAAGTTACGAACACCCTCCTGACTAGGGTCACAAGTCGGGCTTCATGTGTGCTCATATGGGTTATGTTGGTTAAGAGAATCTCCCACCGTTCCTCATGATTTATGCATGTTATGACTATTTATGTTGAGCAAGTCATGTTAAGTAAACCTTTTCTATTATGATTACGGTTATGTTATGTTACAAACGTTTTAAAAACCTTGAGCCATATGATATTCTATTATGATTTAGGATATGAACATGTCATCCTACTTTTATGATGATTTATGAGCTATATGTTTTTAAAAAATGTCCGTTTACTTACCTTGCATACTCGGTACATTCCACGTACTGACCGCATACTTTCTATGTTGTATTGTCTTATGATACAAGTCCCTGTTCTCAGGTTCATCTTCCTCTGTAGTGCTTTCGTGACCAATATCAGCTTATTGATGAGTACTCATGTTTTAGAGGCCATATTGTCATGAACCGAGCATAGAAACTAATCATAGACACAGGACAAAGGGACCTCGAGGGCTAAAGTCAACCCATGGCATAAATATTCACTAACTCATTCAATAAACATGAAGGAAAACATAATTATAAACTTAGTGGAAGTCACACATAATATAACAACGGATGAACATCTGAAGCTAAATACATGTCTAAATTACGATAAGCCTCTAATCTGGACGAGTTGATGGGACAATAACCCCCAACTAGCTCAACAATACTGAAACTGAAAATACAATAAAGATAACTGAAAGTCTAGTCCTCGAAAGATGAGGATGCACCAATCAAGTAGGTATTGACTCTAATAAGTGACTCTGAGGCAAGGGCTGAACCGAGAATCAGATCTGTGTAATGAAACATTGCAACATAGATAGTATGCGGTCAGTACGTGGAATGTACCGAGTATGCAAGGTAAGTGAAACCGCTAAAGCAAAGTAAATCATTTAAGACATTTCATAATATATCATAAGTTTTCAACATGAGTGGAAAGGCATACATGTTTAGGTCGGGGTACCATCATCTAAGGGTTAGGGAGTGTGACATACAGAAAACAACATTCAAAACTCGATATGGTAACTACGAGTTTGTGGTGATGTCTTTCGGGTTAACAAATGCCCCAAGGCTTCATGGATTTGATGAATTGGGTCTTCAAGCGTGTGGATATGTTCGTCACTATATTTATCGACGAAATTCTAGTATACTCTATAAATGAGGAAGAGCATGCCAATCACCTACGATTAGATTTACAAACACTCAGGACATAGAATTACTCTCCAGGTTCATCAAGTGCAAATTTTTGTTAAAGTCTATCACTTTCTTAGGACATGTGGTCTTAGGTGAAGGAATACAAGTAGAGCAGCAGTGAAGGATTGGAGCAGACCTACCTCTCCTATAGAAATCAGGAGTTTCTTAGGCGTAGCAGGTTATTACCGACGGTTTGTGGAAGGCTTCTCCTCCATAGCATCTCCTCTGACTAGTTAACACAAAGAAGGTGAGAAATTTCGGTGGTCGGACGAGTGTGAGAAGAGTTTCCAGGAGTTGAACTCGGCTCACTACTACTCAGTTCTGACCTTGCCAAATGGAACAGATGGATTGGTTGTTTATTGTGGTGCTTCCAAGGTTGGGCTCGATTGTGTTCTGATGCAGCATGGCAAAGTGATTGCCTACGCCTCTAGACAACTCAAAGTTCATGAGAATAATTATTCAACTCATGACTTAGAGTTGGCAGTGGTAATTGTTTTTAAAGATATGGGCATTACTTATGTGGAGCTCACGTAGATGTATTTATAGACCACAAAGAGTCTTCAGTATGTGCTGAGAAAGAGAAGGATCTATATCTACGTCAGAGAAGGTGGTTGGAGTTGCTAAGCGACTATGACATGACTGTCTTGTACCACCCAGCAAAGCCAATATGGAGGCTGACGCCTAAGCAGACAGTCTATGGGAAGTGTGACTCATATTGAGGAAGACAAAATGGAGTTAGCAAGGATGTTCTGAACTAGCCCGGTTAGGGAGTGTAGCTGCTGGATTCAACCGAAGGTGGGGTGGTAGTTCAAAGTGGGTCAGATTCATTGTTGGTAGTCCAGACAAGATGAAGATCAGTTCTCAGAAAAGGAGGTTGAGGCTTTTTCCAAAGGGGAGATGGTGTGCTCCGTTACCAGGGAAGGTTGTGTGTAATAGATGTTGAGTCAATTGAGACAGCAGTGTGTTAGGTGAAGACACACGGCTCGAATACTCAAACCTGTAGGCTACTATGTACTTCAATATGCGGTATATTTACTGATGGAACAGCATGAAAAGAGACATTGTTGAATTCGTAACCAAGTGGCCGAGCTACCAGCAGAGTGTCATGGTGGGCATCAAAGGCTAGAGGCACAGCCCAGTTATTAGTATTACCCACATGGAAGTGGGAAGAAGTGAATATGGATTTCATCACGGGTCTACCGCCCAGATTCGTCAGCAGCATGACTCAATCTGGGTATTAGTAGATCAGATGACTAAGTCAACTCACTTCGTCCCAGTTAAAAGCATAGACTCAGCTGAGGACTATGCTAAACTTTACTTCCGAGAGCTAGTCAGGTCTCCATGGGGTGCCCTTGTCTTTCATTTAAGATAGGGAACGCAGTTCAGCTCACGGAAGTCCTTTCAAAATGAACTAGGTACTCAGGAAAAACCCAGCATCGCTTTTCACCTGAACCGATAGGAGAAAGCTGAAGCGGTTCATTCAGACCCTAGAAGATATGCTAATAGCATTCACGATCAATTTTAAGGGTATTTTGGATGACCATTTTCCTCTTGTCAAGTTTGCGTGCAACAACAACAACTGCCATTCTAGCATTTAGATAGCCCCATTTGAAGCATTGTATGGTAGAAGGTGTGGAGTATCCTATAGGGTGGTTTGAGGTTGGTGAAGCTACCTTTATAGGGCAAGACTAAGTACATAAGGAAATGCAGAAAGCTCAACTCATCTGAGAAAGGTTGAAAACAACTTAGAGCCGTCAGAAATCTAATGCCAACGTGCGGAGAAAGAGAGTTCCGAGTTTGCGGTTGATGTAATTCTACGAGGTGCCGAACTTCACCATACGAACCTCCGCTCTTTTCAGGTATCTTAAGTAGGGAAGGAGCCCCAAAAATTTCGTAGATGAGGTCAGGAAGATTGCCCGTTTTATGGGTGTCAGCTCCTCTAAAAGTGCTGACCTGGCTGCCTACTAGCTTAAAGGGGTAGCCCATGTTTGGTATGAGAAATTAGACGAGGGGACGACCAATGGGAGCAGGACCGATGAAATGGAAGAAATTTCACACAGCTTTCTTGAACAAATTTTTCCTTGGGGGAGCTAAGGAAGGCAAGGATGGCGGAGTTTATGAACCTTAGACAAGGCAACAAAACTGTGGAGGAATATGCTTTGGAGGTTACTAGAGGTTTTGTCTAAGTATGCTCTAGAAGATGGTAGCCGAGCAAACGGCTCGTATGAGTGAGGACTGTAAATAGAGTGCTCAAATCCGGTCCTCCAAGGAGTGTAGGACCGCGATGCTAATTAAGGAAATGGACCTTTCTAGTTTGATTGTCTATGCCAAGTAGATTGAAGATGAAAAGCTGAAAGATATGGAGCGTAAGAACAAATTGGCAAGGAATGGCCATTCAGATTTCGGCCATCAAAGGTCTAGCGGTGGTAGCCGCCCACAGCAGCAGCAACAGCAACAACAACAAAGAACCCCAACACCTAGTTCAGCTAGCGCCCCAACATTTTGGTCTCACAAGAATGTCGGAGGGTGGATCATCTGGCACTCGATCTCAGACTCATAGTATCGAGAATACATATCCATCTTGCCCCAAGTGTGGTAGGAACCACCCAGGAGAGTGCCTTCAGGGCCGAGAGGAGCTGTTTTGGTTGCGGACAACTCGGACATCGGCTCGAGGAGTGCTTATCAGTAGGAAGGGGAGACCACAATCCACCACATCATCAACATTACTTGAGGCCAACCAACTTAGCAGGTCAACACATCCGGTACAGATGGTGGTTAGCGCCAAAGTCGCTTCTATGCTCTATCTTCCTGTCAGGATTATGAAAGCTCACCTGACGTGGTTACTGGTATATTATGTCTCTATTACATCTAGACATGTATTCCCTCTTAGATCCATGAGCCACTATTTCGTTCGTGACTCCCTATATAGAAGTCTAGTTCAAAATCATTCTCGAGGTCCTCATCTCAAAACCATTCTCAGTCTCCACCCTGATTGGCGAGTCAATTAGAGCCAGCCGGGTGTATAGAAACTTTTCCCAGTCTCAGTTCTGAGTAAAAGCTATTCCAGTTGATCTTTTAGATTTAGACATGGTCGACTTTGACCTTATTCTTGGAATGGATTGGTTGCCTTGCTATGCCTTAGTCAATTGCAGAACTAGAATTGTTAAGTGTTAGTTTCCCAATGAGTCAGTGTTAGAATGGACGGGCAACAGCGCCTAAGGGTAGGTTTATTTCCTACCTTAAGGCCGAGAAACTCATCAAAGGATGTTTATATCATCGGTATGGGTCAAGGATTCCACCTCTAAGACCCCAACCATTAAGTCAATTCCAATAGTCAGTGAGTTCCAAGATGTTTTTCCTGAGGATCTTCCTAGAGTTCCCCCTGAATGGGGAAATAGACTTCCGGAATAGATCTCCTCCCAAAATACTCATCCCATCTCCATCCCTCCTTACAAAATGGATGGCGAGCTTAAGGAGTTGAAGGAGCGCTAAGATCTTCTTAACAAGGGTTTTACCAAACCTAACATCTCTCTCTTGGGTGCTCCAGTTCTATTAGGTACTAAAGAAAGATGGTACCCTCAGAATGTTCGTATGTTACCGTCAGCTGAACAAAGTCACAGTCAAGAATAGATATCTCCTACCTCGAATTAATGACCTATTCATTGAAAGCACCCAGAGACAGTTGTTTCTCAAGATTGATCTCATAATGGGGATACCATCAGTTAAGGGTCAGAGAGTATGACATACCGAAAACAGCATTCAGAACTCGGTATGGTCACTATGAGTTTTATAGTGATGTCTTTGAGGACTCAAAAATTCCCCTGTAGCCTTTATGGACCTGATGAAAGAGTCTTCAAGAAGTATCTAGATATGTTCGTCATAATTCTAGTGTACTCCAAAAATGAGGAAAGAGCATGCAGATCACCTGAGGATTGTGCTTAAAACACTCAGAGACTGCCAGCTGTTTGCCAAATTCAGTAAGTGCGAATTTTGTTAAAGTCCGTGACCTTCTTGGGTCACGTGGTCTCGGGTGAAGGAAGATTGGCCCAGACCTACCTCTCCTCTTGAACCAGGAGTTTCCTGGGCTTAGCGAGTTACTACCGACGGTTTTGGAAGGCTTCTCCTCCATAGCATCTCCCTGATAAAGTTAACACAGAAGAAGGTGAAATTTCAGTGGCCGGATGAGTGAGAAAAGAGTTTCCAGGAGTTGAAGGCTCAACTCACTACTCCTCTAGTTTTTACCTTTCTAGAAGGAACAAATGGATTGGTTGTTTATTGTGACGCTTCTAGGGTTGGACTCGGTCGCGTTCTGATGCAGAGGGGCAAAAGTATAGCTTATGCCTCTAGACAGCTCAAGGTCATGAGAAGAATTATCCAACTCTTGACTTGGAGTTAGCAGTGGTGGTGTTTGTGCTTTAAAATATGGAGGCATTACTTATATGGAGCTCACGTAGATGTATTTATGGATCATAAGAGTCTTCAGTACGTGCTGAGTCAGAAGGATCTAAATCTGCGCCAGAGAAGGTGGTTGGAGTTGCTAAAAGACTATGACATGAGTGTACGGTATCCTCGGGCAAAGCCCATGTGGTGGATATGCAAACGATCGATGGGTAGAGTGGCTCATGTATAGAAGAAGGCAAAAGGAGCTGGTAAAGGATATTCACAGGCTAGCCCGATTAGGGGTGCAGTTGGTAGATTCGGCTGAAGGTGGGGTGGTAGAGCATAGTGGGTCGGATTCATCCTTGGTAGTTGAAGTTAAGTCTAGACAAGATAAAGATCCAGTTATACTTAACCTCAAGGAAGCAGTTCTCAGAAAGGAGGTTGAGGCTTTATCAAAAGGGAGAGATGGTGCTCCGTTGCCGAGGGAAGGGTGAGTGTACCAGATGTTGGTGAGTTGAGACAGTAGGCTGGCTGAGGCACAAAGCTCGAGATACTCCATTCACCCAGTTGCTACAAAAAATGTACCACGATCTGTGGGATATTTATTGGTGGAACGGCATGAAAAGAGACATTGCCGAATTTGCTTGGCCAAGTGCCCAAACTGCTAGCAAGTTAAGGTGGAGACACTAGAGACCGGGAGGTATGTCTCAAATATCAGCATACACCCATGGAAGTGGGAAGAAGTAACTATTGACTTCATTAAGTCTACCCTAGACTCGTCGGCAGCATATTGAATCTGGGTAGTAGTAGATCGGATGACTATGTCATCTCACTTCCTCCCAGTCAAAACCACAGACTCAGCTGAGGACTATGCCAAACTTTACATCCGGGAGTTAGTCAGACTGCATGGGGTGCCTTTAGCTATCATTTCAAATAGGGAGCACCGTTCACCTCACTTTGGAAGTCGCTTAGAAGGACTGAAGCTCATGTCAACTCATCGCTTTTCACCTGCAGACCGATAGACGACAGACGGACCATTCAGACCTAGAATATGCTAGGCATGCGATTAGATTTTAAGGGTAATTGGGATGACCATGTGCCCCTTTTCGAGTTTGCGTACAACAATAGCTACCACTCTAGCATTTAGGTAGACCCATTTGAAGCATTATATGGAAGAGGTGTAGATCCCCTATAGGGTGTGATCGGTCTTTGTGGTAACTACACGCAAGTGCAAGTGGTCGAACAAGTAGTAAAGTGGCTTAATTAAAGCCAAGTATCGATCCCACAGGGGCTGAGCTACGGTACTAATTAACTTAAGCGTCAGTGAACTATGTCTTTATGAATGCAGACAACCAAATAAACAATATTTTGAGAGTTAAGTTTACTAAGTAGTAAGAATCTAAGTTAAGATTATAATTTGAGTCTGAACAATAGTAATGAGCAAGCTGAGGTTAAAAACAAATATACAGGTAAGTAATTTATCAATTCAACTCAGCTAATCTTACCTTCGGTTGCTAGTCAGAATTGTGCCTATGGTTAAGTTTCAATCTATCAACTAAGAATCATGAATGTTAATCTACATTTCTGTGATAAAGAATTTCATGCTCTAGCCATACATAACCGATTCCTTAATTGACTAATATGACTTTCAGATATATTTCTATTCTGAATGTAAATCTTTTCTCAATTTTACAGCTAAGAAAAGATCATATCCTACCAATTCACATCTTTCCAATTTCTTTCCTTTTAAAAATAAAAATTGGATTTCTAGATATACATTAACATTGGCCAAGCAAATACCGTAAAAACAAGAATTGAGAGAACAACCATTGAAGAAAAGATGAAAACTGAAAGGATCAACAATTACATTCTACTACAGTGTTCTTAACACTCAGCAGAAATTGAATTAGCCACTCATTTGTGGAGTAATCATCATCAAATAAGTAGAATTCATAAACGGTGAGATAAAGAGAAAGAGATGAAAAACCCTAGAATTTTCAGTCTCTCAACTGCCTGTAACCCACGTTCTTGCTCCACCAAAGTCAGAAGGTTTAAAATAAAACCTAAGAGTGCTATTAATACTCTTGAGAATTCTTCCCGGAATAATAAGCAACGCATTGGCACAGGTGTATTGCGGAGCACTCCCTCCGTGCCATGGGGCTGCGCTCGCGGATCCTCACTGGAAGTCGGCTCCCCAGCAAATGCAAATGTGGCACGACTTGCATCGCGGTACCTTTCCTCCGTGCCACGGTGCTATCGCCCACCTTCACTGGAACTTGAGGTTCCAGATAATTGTACTCAACGTGACACGGAGTGCATCGCGAACATTACCTCCATGTCACGGAGGTAACGCAATCCTCCACTGGAAATTGCCAAATTAATTCATTCGAGGCAGACTGCCTCCGAGATGGCAGCCTGACACGACTCCATCGCGGAGCCCTTATTTTTCTGCTCTCCCTTGTCAACTTCCACTCCCTTGTTTCAAGTCCATTCTCGCTCTTCACTAGCATGTATATTAGCTTCCAAAAAGTCCTTCTAAACTGCAAAATAACACTAATCATGTTGGTTATTATAAAGTTAGTATAAATTCACATTTAACTAAGAATCACATGAGAATATACACATAATGATAGATAAACAAGTCGAAATGAAGCATTTGAGTATCACTTGGGCATGAAATTCTGCCCAAGATTAGGGTGGTTCGAGGTTATAGAAGCTACCTTGACAAGGCTAGACTCGGTTCACAAGGCAATGCAAAAAGTTCAGCTCATCCGAGAAAGGTTGAAAATAGCTCAGAGCCGTCAGAAATCTTATGCCGATGTGTGAAGAAGAGAGTTGGAGTTTCCAGTTGACGATTGGGTTTACCTGAAAATTTCGCCTATGAAAGGGGTGATGAGGCTTGGAAAGAAAGGAAAGCTCAGTCCGAGATATGTGGTACCTTATAGAATTTTGAGACGTATCGGCAATGTAGCCTATGAGCTAGAGTTACCTTCAGAACTAGCAGTTGTGCACCTAGTCTTCCCTGTGTCACTTTCGAAGAAGTGCATCGAAGATCCAACCTCAATTGTGCCATTGGACAGTGTTGGAATAAAAGATAGTGTCTCATATGAGGAAGTAAAAGTCAAGATCCTTGACCGTCAGCTGAGTAAGCTGAGGAACAAGGAAATAGCTTCAGTCAAAGTCTTATGGAGAAATCAATAGGTTCAGGGAGCTACGTGGCGGGCTAAAGCAGATATGACGGCCAAATACCCGCACTTGTTCCCTACCAGCTCTAACACAACTTGAGATATTAGTTTTGACCCTAGAACTCAATTTAGTTTTCATGACTCAATTCAGATGTTCAAGTCTGTTTTATGTTTTTGAATGTATGTATGAAAGGTAAATTCAGTTCAGTTATGTATTTTGAAATGGAGGTAGTCATTCTGGCAGTTTTGGAGTTAAATGAGTAGTACATGGAAAGTTTGATTTCTATTTTTCTGCTTGCTGTGTGTTTCTAACATTCGAGGACGAATGTTTACAAGGGGGAGATATTGTAATACCCCGAAAAATTAAAATCTAATTCCGGGACTTAAATCAGGAAATCTTGAAAAGCTATAGAAAAGCTTCAGGACGACCCACCTAATGAGTCGTTGAGTGGCCTTATGACTCATCAGGTGAGCCGTGAGAAGGAGGCTTAATAATTTAAAGAGGGGAGGCAGTGTGCCTAACGAGGGGCTTGACGAGTCGTGGTCACTGACCACGACCCGTTAAGCTACTCATGGTCAGGCCTAAGATGGGAATATAACTAGTTGACCAGTGTACTTGACGAGTGGGTGAAACGAGTTGTCATCTGTGCCAACGACTCTTTAGGTGACTTGTTGTTGGACTCAACATTAAATCTCCAAAATGATACAGTGTGGTCCACGAATGGAAACCACGAGTCATGGTAAATGACCACAACTCATTAGGTCCCTCGTGGTGACCTACTGAGGATCCCAGGCAATGTACCTAGCAGGAGTGACCATGAGTCGTGGTCAGTCACATCGACCCGTTAGGAGCACCTGATAATTTTTCCCAGTGAATTTCTAAGGCTTATTTAGTAATTTCCTACTCTACCAAGCTTGAAACTACATCATTTTAGTGTTTATTTAAGATGTTTTAGTGGGGGAAAACAGTTCATTCCTCATTCCCCACTCTAAGATCTCAGAATAAGATCGAACATTCTCCTCTCACGAACCCTCCAAGCAAGACAAGGACTTCTCATCTCTTGCAGCAGTTCAAGCTTCCCCTCCAGAAGGATTTTAGTCAAGTATGTCGGAATTCAACAAGAGAATTGTCCTTCCCTTGTTTCCCCCAAAACCCTTCCATAATTCCCTTATCAGTTTTGCCCTGAGTTCTTCAAATGTGAATAAATTTTCATGTTGGGTTTCGTTAATTTCAATTGGGAAAATATCCATGTTTATTGCTCGTATTATTTTCATCAATTTATAAGTAAATAGTTGATCTTATTGCCAAGATGATTTATAGCCCTAAATTTTAGAGTAAAGATTATTGTGTATTAAATTCCATCTATTTTTCATAGTATGTTTCTGGGCTGAATATCCTAGAAATTATTATCATATATATATGTGAGAAATTATTCCCTTGATGAGAATGATTTTACCCTTGTTGGATGAAACCCCTTTAAATTCTTGAAATTTCCTCATATTATGAAATTGACGTGTTGTTGGAATAAGTTGACTTCTCTATTAGCTGCTAGTAGTCCAGGCCAGTTAGAATGTAGAATCTCTTCAGAATCATTCAGAAAATTGTCAACTGATCAGTTTAACTCCATTATTTTCCCGAGGTCTCAGTGGTGCCTCCCAGTTATAAAAATCAGACTCAGAATCTACTTTTTGTCCATTAGGCAGGCATGACAGTTTATATTATAGCTCTGACCCGCCCCAGGACCCCAGTTTAGTTTACAGTTCATTTTTAGAAGGTCACAACGCTTCTAGATAAGCAGCTTTGACCAGTTTAGAACCCAGTTTAAGAATCTTGTCTGATAAGGCTCTCAGGTTACTTTCAGTTATATGTCCCTGTAGTCGTGGAGCCCAGTTTCGAGCTATCAGCTTAGCAGTTCAGTATAGGTTTCCAGTGGGAGTAGGACATAACACCGAGAGGGTCGGGGTTCCAGCGCACCCAGGTTCTCAGAACTACGTTGTCAACATAGGTTACAATATTACTTGGCCTGATTGGCCCCAGAATTTTGTGATCACCCAGTTTATGCCTTTATACCCTAGAAAGGTATATTTGGTCCTACCGGTGGGGTGTATACATAAGACTCCGTGTCTAGCTCTCGTGGTTATATGTCGGTTAGAGACTCTCCCACTAGTCAGTTCAGTTTAGTCTCAGTTTTGACAGTTCAGCTTAGTTCAGATCAGTTCGGTGTGGTCTCTCCGACTCAGTATTTCAGAATTAGGGCATGTTTATGACCATCAGCCAGGGTCTTTATTGACCATATTAGCTATATTCCCGTTGTATCAATTTTCAATATTTTCAACTATTCATTTCATGGCATTTCAGATCAGTTACTAGTTCTTTCATACTATTTATATCTCTCACTTACTCAGTACATTAAAAGTACTGATGCATACTTTTATGCTGTATCATTTCATGATACAATTGCAGGTTCTCAAACCCAACGTTGTTAGCTGATTTTGTTCTTATCTCCCTATAAGCAGCAACAGTGTGAGTCCTTATATTCCGAGGGCGTTATTTCATTCATTTTAGTCTTCTTTATTATTTTTAGTTAAAACTTAGAGTTAGTTGGGGGCTTGTCCTAGTAACTCCTCTGTTAGATGGCTTTCAGAACAGACTTGATTTCAAACTTTCAGATATTTAAAATCTCTATGTTCAGTCTTTAATTTTTAATTAATTCTATTATGTATGATTTCACATTTCCGTTGTGCATGTTTACTTAGAATACTAGGTATGATAGACCAAGGGTTGACTTGGGGTCACTTGTGACTTCAAGTATCGTGTTACGTCCAGGGTGTAGGATCGGGTCATGACAGTTGATGACTGGATTTACCTGAAAATCTTGCCCATGAAAGGGTGATGAGGTTTGGCAATAAGGGAAAGCTCAATCTGAGGTACGTGGGACCTTATAGAATTTTTAGGCGTATCGACAATGTAACCTATGAGCTAGAATTACTGTCAGAACTGGCAGTTGTACACCCAGTGTTCCATGTGTCACTTTTGAAGAAGTGCATCAGAGATCCAACCTCAGTTGTGCCATTGGACAACGTGGCAATAAAATATAGTCTCTCATATGAGGAGGTACCAGTTCAGTTCCTTGACCGTCAAATTCGTAAGCTGAGAATAAGGAAATAGCTTCAGTCAAGGTCCTATGGAGAAATCATCAGTTTGAGGGAGCTACATGGGAGGCCGAAGTAGATATGATGGCCAAATACCAGTACTGGTTCTCTACCGACTTTTTTGTAGCTTGCAATGTTAGTTTTGACTTAGGACTTGATCTAGTTGTTGAATTCAATTCATGTGTATAAGTTTCTTTTGCGACTTTGGAGGTATGTATGAAAAGTATATTCAGTGAAGTTATGTATTTTGAGACGGAGGTAGTCATTCCGACAGTTTTGGAGTTAAATGCGCAGTATTTGGAAATTTTGATTGTTATTCTCTGTTTTTCGTTGTGCTTTCTAACATTTGAGAATGAATGTTTACAAGGGGGAGATATTGTAATGCTCCAAAAACTCAAAATCTAATTCCGGGACTTAAATTAGGAAATCCGGAAAAACTACAGAAAAGCTACAAAATGACTCACCTAATGGGTCGTTAAGTAACGTAATGACTTGTTAGGTGAGCCGTGACAAGAAGGTTGAGAATTATAAGAAGGAAGACAGAGTACCCAATGAGGGACTTCACTAATCGTGGTTACTGACCACGACCCGTTAGGTCACTTGCGGTTAGGCCTGGGTTGAGAATTTTTTGTTGAGCAGTGTACTTGACGGGTGGGGGCAACGGGTTGTGGTCCCCAGTAACGACTCGTTATGTCCCCTGTTACCATCCCTATTAATTTTTTAGCCAGTGTACCTAACGAGTATCACGACGAGTCATCATTGGTGGCAACAACTCGTTAGGTGACTCGTTATCAAACTTAGCCTTTAATCTTCAGAAGTGAGATAGTGTGGTCCACGACTGGTGACCATGAGTCGTGGTCAGTTACCACGACTCGTTAGGTCCCTCGTGGTGACCTACTGAGGAGCCTAGGCAATGTACCTGACGGAAGTGACCACGAGTCGTGGTCAGCCACCACGACCCGTTCGGTCACCCATTAGGTCGCTTAACAGTTTTTCCCAATGAATTTCTAAGGGCTATTTAGTAATTTCNCTAAGGGCTATTTAGTAATTTCCTACTCTCCCAAGCTTTAAACTACGTCGTTTTAGCAATAATTTTAGACCTTTTAGTAGAAAAACAGTTCATTCCTCATTCCCACTCTGAGTTTTTAGAAAATCACCGTAAGCTCTCTGCTCAAGAACCCTTCAAGCAAGCTTAGGGTTGTTCACCATTGTAGCAGTTCAAGTCTTCTTCTCCCGGAGAAGTTTAGTCGGGTATGTGGGAATTCAACAAGGGAATTGTCCTTCCCTTATGTCCCCCAAAATCCTCCCATAATTTCCCTATCAGTTTAGCCCTGAGATTTTCATATTGGTTTTCATTAATTTCAATTGGGTTATTATTCATGTTTATTATTCATATGATCTTCATCAGTTCTTAAGTAAATTGTTGATGTTCTTACCATGTGATTTATAGCCCTAAGTTCTCAAGTAAAGATCGGTTGTGGATTAAATTTCGTCTAGTTTGTGAAGTATGTTTTAGGCTGAATTTCCTAGTAATACTTATTATATATATATGTTGAGCAATTATTCCATTGATGAGAATATTTTAGCTCTGTTGGATGAGATTCCTTTAATTCTTGAAACTTTGCTATATTATGAAATTTCCCGTGTTGTTTGACTGAGTTGAGTTCTCTATTAGCTGCTTAGTAGTTTAGTTCAGTTAGAACACAAAACCTCTTCAGAACTATTCGAAAAGTGTCTACTGATCAGTTTGACTTCAGTCTTTTCTCGAGGTTCAGTGCTTCCCATTTATCAGAATCAGACTTAGAATCCTGTATATTGGTCCATTAGGTGGTCATGGCATTTTAGATATATATAACACTGACCAGCCCCAGGAACCCAGTTCAGTTTGCAGACTATTCTTAGATGGTTATGACACTTCTAGATAAGCAGCTCTGACCAGTCTACAACCCAGTTTCAAAATTTGGTTCGATAAGACTCTCAGGGTACTTTTAGTTATAAGTCCCTGACTAATCTTGGACCCCAGTTTTGAGCTATCATCTTGGTAGTTAAGTATAGGTTTCCAGTGGGAGTAGATCTTAGCACCGAGCGGGCCGGGGTTCCAGCACACCCAAGTTCCCAAAACTATGTTGCCACCATAGATTACAGTATCACTTAGCCTAATTGGCCCCAGACTTTTGTGATCACCCAGTTCATGCCTTTATACCTAGGCAAGGTATATTGGGTCCTATTGGTGGGATGTATACATCGGACTCCACATCTAGATCACGTGGTTATATGTCAGTTAGAGACTTTCCCCCTAGTCAGTCCAGTACAGTTTCAAAATAAGTAGCTCATTTCAGTTTCAGCTCGAGCAACTTAGCTCAGTTTAGTATAGTAGCTTAGACTCAGAACTTTCAGACTTAGGGCATGTCTTTGACCACCAGATAGGGTCATCCTGATCATCTCAGTTTACTTCAGATTGTTTAGTTCAATTTATCAGTTGGTCATTGCATGTCTTTTTAGTTCAGTCATCTATATATTTATCATTATGCTTCTCTCACTATATATTTAAGATTTGCGCAAGCCCACACAAGTTAAGTATGTTTCATGATTTAGCCAAGGCTAACATGATTAGTTGATATATATGTTTGGCAGTCAAGACTCCCCAAACATTTAGATTAAATCAATGTTTTAAGAATATAATTATATGAGAATTATATATGTTTTGGGAGTAGTGTCTAGCACTGAGTAGGCTAGGGGTTTCAAGGTTCCCCGATCTCATAAACTACGCACCAATGTAGGAATATATTCCAGGACCTCCCAAGAGAGCATTTCCCCACCAGAGAGCACACTATGATATCACACCTTACTTATCCTTCATCCTGGCAAGGCTTAGGATGGCCCTCCTCACGTGGCCAATACATGGGATCATCATGCGCTCATATATCATGGTTGTCGGTTAAGAAGAGTCTCCCACTGTTCCTCATGATTTTAGTTATATATGTTCATGACTTATGATGTTATATTTTCAGTAGGTTTAAATAAATGATCAGTTTGTAAACTTTTATTAATGACTTCAGTAATGGCAAGTCATATGATTCTATTTTTCAGCTTTGGGTCATTCGATTAAGATATGAGATTCAGTTTATGACTATACACGTTGTCAGATATCAGCATGCAGTCCTTACTATCATGATCTTATGATTTATGTATATATGTATGATTTCAGTTCACACTTACTCAACATGTTTTACTTACATTACATACCCAATACAATTCCAAATACTGACTGTATACTCTATGTTGTATCATTTCATGATACAAGTGCAGACGATCAGACTTAGTTCCTTCGTTAGGCATTTCCCGCAGCTTAACTCAAATTCTCTTGTTGGTGAGTCCTCATCCTTCAAGGACCTTCAGTTGGTTGAGTTATGTTATTTTTAGTCATAGACTTTAGCGAGCTAGTTGGGCATGTTGTCCCATCAGCTCATTAGACAGTTTAGAGGCATCTTAGACAATATGTAGAATTGCATCTTTGTCAGTGTTGACTCTATATGCTTGATATGTATTCAGAATTCCTCTTATTCATCTTTTCAGTTATCAACTTTCACTTTAAGTATGTGCTTTAGTTATCATGTTCAGGCCATGGGTTGATTTGGAGCCATTCGTGGTTCTATGTCCGTATCTCGGTCCGGACCTATGTTCGGATCGTGACGACTAGTCATGGGAAAATTGAAGAGTTACTAAGATTAGGGAGTCAGAAGTTGTCTGAAAACCCTAACTCATAACTTTTTACAGGGCTGAAAATGGTGAAGTTTTTCTCAAAATACTTTGGGGCACAAGGTGGAAAGGAATACCCTTACTGGATTCCCTACATAAATGAAGAGGAATCTCTTGGAATGGGCCTTGAACCTGCTGAGAAGAGTGAATAACTTTAACTCTTTCTTTTGGGAGAATTTTTGAGTTCTACGTACTGATGTTCTTAAAGTTTAAGTGGGAAATGAAGGAGAAACCGTTTAACGTCCCTAAATCCTCTCAAAATAACCTCAAAACAACATAGTTTAGGACTAGAAACCTAGAAAATTTTGAAAATACCCTTAATAATTCGACTTAAAAATTCATCCCGATAGACCTAACGGATCACCTAACAATCTGGTAGGTGACATGACGAGTCATTCAATCCACTTGTTTCCCCTGGAGAAAGATTCCACTTCTCTTCTCTACAATTAACACCTTATCTTAACGGTCGTCATCACACTTAATGGGTCCTTGATTCAACCGTCAAGTCTCTCTGAATCTCAAACTTTTCTTGAGTTCCACCTCCTAATAACTCACCTAATGAGTCGTCAAATATACTAATGAGTCGTCACTCATTCTATTGTCTGCCATAGTTTTTGCTATTTTCTCCATTTTAGGCCTTGAGTCTGGTCTAGTGTCTCACCCCGAGTCTATACCCTGGATGAGACACAGTACTTGGAGTCACAAGTAACCCTAAGTCAACCCATGGTCTATCATAACACTGGCATTTTGAGTAAAAACATAGCAGATGCTTTAAAATATTAAAATAAAACATTTATGAAGAAGAACTAAATCATAAAGTTTTAATACAATTGAAAACAACTGATAACCGGGATCTGTGTCTGTTTCTGAAAGCCATCTATCGATGAGTTGCTAGGACAAGCCCCTAGTTAACTTTAAGTCTAACAGAAAGAAATATAGCTAAAAAAAATAATCATCGTCCTCAAAAGATGAGGACTCACCACTGATGCAGTTGAAAACTTCTGGGCGAGATCTACTAATGGTGCTGAGACTGAGAACCTGCATCTATATCATAAAACGATACAACATAAAAGGTATGTGTCAGTACTTTGAATGTATTGAGTAAATAAGAGAACCATAACACGGTGAATAACATAATTAAACTGTAAAGACATGCAATGACCAACTGAAATGCTGAAACTGAATATACTGAAGTGGACAAAATGACCCTTTCTGATGTCAAAGACATGCTTTAAGACTTAGATACTAATCTGAAATACTGCACTAAACTGATCTAAACTGAGCAATCTAAAATTGTTCTGAACTACGCTAACTTGAAACCGAACTAAACTGACTAGTGGGAGAGTGTTATACCTCGGAAGCCCAAAGATCAAACCAGGGAGTTGAAATAGAGAAAAACTTAAAACTGGCACCAAGAATCATAACAGGTCGTGATCTAACCCGTGAGAGCAGCCCACGAGTCGTGATGTGACTCATGGTGAGGCTCAATTGATAAGTTAAAAATTGGGAAATGCACTCCCCACAAGTACTGGGTATGTAAAGAACTAACTTTATATAACTGAAAGTAAGGAAATAGAACTGACAATAACTGATGTAAGGAAAACGGACTGAAGCTGACTAAAGTAGTGAAATCATGACTAAACATAAATGTGATAAGAAGGGTAGGGGTCATACCTGACAATGAGGAATCCTATTGTCTAACTATCCGTAACTAAAGCAACATAAACCTTACCTGGCCCCCATAAGCCGGAAGGTACAATCAGCACAGAACAACCCACCTGGGCCCCCATTAGCCCTAGTGAGTACA
>JACEIK010000797.1:190733-224827 GCA_018107945.1 Datura stramonium
TACTGGGCTAACCAATAATAGCAACTAGCATCCTTAAGCGCTTTTTCAATACATCCCATCAACATTATGGGCATTGTTTCTTCCTTTATCCTCCCATTCTTGAAGTCTTTCTTTATTTTTGTCCCCACTTCTTTAAGCACACCCGACTTAACAACAAAGATTAGTTATGCATCTTTATTTTCATTAAGTCCGGCAAGTGCACCTTTGATCTTTTCTTTACTTTCATCACTTTGCTTTTTCTTTTCTTTTCACAATTCTCACTCCTTGACACTGTGGAAAATTAACCGCTTTTTAATACATCCCATCAACATTATGGGCATTGTTTCTTCATCCTCCCATTCTCTAAGTCTTTCTTTATTTTGTCCCCACTTCTTTAAGCACACCCGAATTAACAATAAAGATTAGTTATGCATCTTTATTTTCTTTAAATCCGCAAGTGCACCTTTTGATCTTTCTTTACTTTCATCACTTTGCTTTTCTTTCTTTTCACAATTCTCACTCCTTGACACCGTGGGAAAATTATTTTTCTTGAGCGCTTAAGAGTTTTGGATCAAATTTACTGAAATGAAAATAAAGGGTTAAGCTCGATTTACACCTTTTCGACGAAAGAAAAAAAAAATATCGCCGAAGGCTCAATGGGCTAACTAGGATTGACATTCGAGGTGGGTATGAAAGAAAAAACATTCTATTAAAACAAAGAAACGCCATATCCTTTCCTACACTACACTTCCTTCTATTTCGTTTGCATAATTGCCACCAGTAAGTTCTAGACAATTCACAATGGCATGGAATGATCAAAACCCATTTAGATGACTCATATTGCACATGCTCAACTCAAGACATATTCACGTTCACAGACTCTTCAATCAGCTAATTACAAGAATTCAAACATTAAGCCTCAATCACACCGAATCGAACTCTATGGCCAAGGTATCTCAACATATTTACAAAATTGCATGCTTCCATAAGAACTGCACTCCAGTATTCATTGTTGGCATCAGTCTGCAGTATCTTCTTTCCATCTGAAGGAATATGGAGAGTCTTCACCTATTGGGAGATTTACTTGATCCTTTGGACAGCTTCATCCTGCTCCTTACCCCATGCTTGGGTATTCTTTGTTAGAATTTTTGTAAGTGGATAAATATATGTAGAGACTTCAGGAATAAAATATCTAACATAATTTATAATCCCTAAAAATTGTTGAAGATGCTTTGTGGTGAAGTTGGTGTCTGGAAATCTGAGTAATTCCTGACATATGTGCGGACCTAGACTTTATGCTCCATTGCTAAAATACATCCCTAAGAAATCAATGTCTTTTTGAACAAGGATAATTTTCTTAGCAGAGAGCATGACTCCATTTGCTCTTACTATATCATGAAAATGACAGAGTAAGGCAAAGTGTTCCTCCAAAGTATCACTGAACAATATGATATCGTCAATGTATACTAGTGAAGTGTGGAGGATAGGATGAAAGATTTTGATCATGGTTTTTTGGAATAGAGAGGGTGCAGGTTTCAGCCCAAAAGGTATAACCTTCCATTGGAAGTGTTGATCAGGAATGCACAATCCTGTTTTTGGTCTTTCCTCAGGATGTATCCCCAATTGCCAAAATCCAGATTTGAGATCAACTTGGAAAAATATCTAGTTTTAGCTAAGTGTGAATAGGGTAAGCCTATTAGGTATCGGGAATTTATCATCTTGGAGGAAATAGTTGAGTGGCTGGTAGTTTATGACTAATCTGAGTTTACCATTTGTCTGCTCAACTCTCTTGTTGACATAGAAAGCTTCACATTCCCATTAAGAATCAGACGTCTCGATCAGTCCAAACTCCATGAGTTCAGCGCACTCCTTCTTTGCAAGCTGAAGGTGCTCTAGATTCATGCAAGAATGGCTTGCCTTGGTTGGGTTAATGTTTTCATTCTTCTTGAATGGGAGTTTGATGAAGAATTCTTCATTCAGCCCGAGTGGGTTGCGACACATGAACTCCTTATAAGATTCATCACATGAATGTTCCATCAACTATTGCTCGATTTCTCTAATCTGTTCATCTTCAGTGATATGGAATAAGCGTGAGACTTCTCAGTATGGCTTGAACTGATTTTTGAACGCTATTCCATAGGCTCCAGTGTGGAGTTGATCCTTGAGTTGTTTGAAGATATCAAATCCGATTATGATATCCTTTCCTGGGACATCTAATCCAACCAACTTTGTTATGAATTTTAGTCCTGGGAAGAACTCGGTTGTTATCGGATGTTTTGTGATGACTGTGGTTTTCAGGATTCCATTTGATGTAGTGTTGAAGTTCTTGAAATGAGTGATCCACTGATCATCAGGAAGCACTGCTAGATTCATCAATAATGAGGCCGCACTAGTATCCATGAATGCAATGACCTAAATTGGTTTATCCCATTTGGATGGATAAACATTCAGCTTGACCTGAGGTATATTGATAATGTTGTTGATTTCCTAAGCCTCTGAGATCTGGTAATGGTAATGCCCATGTTCTTCATATAGTTCCATGGATAAAAGGGTGTCTTATGACGGCTCGTCTTCTGCAGAAAGGACTGATTCCAGGTCATTGTCCCTGACATCAGCATATTGATCTATTTCTGTGAGAAGCCGAATAGACTTTTTAGCTTGAGGGCAGTTCTTTGTGAAGTGTCCGATCTTGTGGAAGATGAATATTCTGTCATTCTTCTGGAACTTGCCTGGACACTTTCTCCTGAAGTATTTTGTTCGCCTGGTGAATTTGGATCTTCCTCCGGTAGGCTTTGGCCATTTGAACTTCTTGTATTTCTTGTATCTGCTTTACCTTCGAGCATGGAAAGAGAAAATGGACCCGGTGATTAGGTCAGTCTTGCTGCAAGCTTTATCAAGGGCTAGATTGTTGTGCATGATCTTCTTCATAACAGATCTTTTTGTGCAGATATCTTCTAGCGCCATGAAGATTGCTTGCGTTATGTAGCCAGCTTGAGGTATTGTGATTGACTGGAACTTTTCCTCAATAATCGTCATGGTTCGTCCTCCTAACATCTTTGGCAAGGATGAAACGAAGGCTTGCTTCAAACTGGCGTCTCCACCAAGTTAAAAATATATTTTTTCCATTTTCTAGAAATGAATATCAATGAAATCTCTGTCGAATGATAAACATTTCATCTCGAAGAATTGTCTTCATAGCTTTTCTTGCCCTTGGCCTATATCTCCACAAATGACTTCATGCAGGTTTCTGATGTTGAAAGCAAAGTCTTGGGATGTGAGGAAAGTATTCTTGTCATACATTCCCAGTGTGATCCACCAATATCTAAGGATGTCGGAGAACCTTGATGTGAACTCTAACAGGATTAGATATTTATCTCGCTTTACCAAGTGTTTCGTTACCATCCAAGTAAGGAAATCTTAGATCCTTTGTCGCCATTTCGAATACTTGAAATCATCGAGAGTGAAAGTATGGAATCTAGTGCCAACCGATTTTTGCATTGGTTGTTCTGGTCTCCTTTCCGGAATTGGGTCTTCTGTTATCCCGTCTTGATCATAATCAACTTTAGAAACTTTTGGTTCTCTTGGTCGGTTCATGTATATCAGTGGATTATCCTCGTTGGAGGTGTCTAGTGAGATATCCTTACTTGACCCGATCTCCGTTTCTTCAGTTTCATCAGTTGGATCGCTATCTGTTGTCTCTTCAGTGCTGGATCCTGTGCTATCATTCTCGTCTAAGCCATATATGTTCCATATCCTTCAGCTTTTCGGCCACAATTTGTTGGGCATAAATAATCAAGCTAGAGAGGTCCATATCCTTAATCAACATTGTTGTCCTACACTCTATGAGGACCAGATTTGACACTCCATTTATAAATTTCAGCATGCGAGCCCTTAGCTCAGCTACAATCTCTGGGCATACTTAGAAAGCCTAGTCAACTCCATAGCATCCTCCTCCATAGTTCTGTTGCCCTGTTGCAAATTCATAAACTCCGCTATCTTTGCCGCCCTCAGCTCTTGAGGGAAAAACCTATCAAAGAATGTTATGTGGAATTCTACCCACTCCACTTGTCCTGCTCCTGCTGGTCGCCCCTCTTTCCACTGGTCATGCCAGACTTGAGCTACCCCTTTTAACTGGTAGGCAGCCAGGTCAGCACTTTTAGAAGAGCTAACACCCATAATTCGGGTGATCTTCCTGATCTCATCCACGAATTCCTAGGGATCCTCCCCTACTTTGGATCCCTGAAAAGATGGAGGGTTCATACGGGCAAAGTCCCGCACCCTCACACTTGTTGCCGTAATGTTCGTGGCTACTTGAACCACCTGCTGGTTCACCTAGTTGGTGACTGTTTGGGACAACAATTGGATGGTTTCCCAGAATTCAACGGTAGATATGGAATCATCTTGAGGAGCTGCAGGGGCTGGTGGGGCAAGTCTATTGGCGTTACCGACCCTTCTTCTGTTACTGCGTCTAGAAGGCATGATTCACTGAAATGAAATAGAGCACGAGTTAGAAGGGAATTTCTGGAATTGAACTTTAACGCACGATAAGGAATTTGAACAAAAGAGAGTTTTCCTATTAACATCTCGTAGCCTCCTCGTCATAAGTGTGGCGTGCTCTACATCCATGAAAAGGACTCTACTCGATGCGACTTTTAGACTTTCCGAGGATACTCTAAACCTAGGACTCTAGTACAATGTTTGTCATGCCCAGAGTCTACATCGTTGACGGAACACGGTACTTGGAGTCACAAGTAACCCCAAGTCAACCCTTTGTCTATCGTACATTGGTATTTTGAGTAAAACATGCATAGTTGAAGCTTTGAAATAATACATAATAGCATTTATGAAAAATTAAAAACTGAAAATAGAGATTKAAAATATCTGAGAATCTAAAAGCAAGTCTGTGTCTAAAARCTRTCTAACTKAGGAGTTGCTRGGACAAGCCCCCAGCTAACTCTAGGTCTAWCTGGAAATGAAAAAGAAAACTAAAATGAATGAAATAACTTCCTCGGAATATGAGGACTCACACTACTGCTGCTGATAGAGAGAWCCGAACGAATCRGCTAACGRYRCTMSGTCTGAGAACCWGTGGCTTTATCATGAAATTATACAACATAAAAGTATTCGTTAGTACTTTGAATGTACTTAGTAAGTGAGAGAAGAATAATGATAAATATATAGTTGACTGGACTGAAATGACATGCAGTGACCAACTAATAAACTGAACTGAACAATCTGAAGTAAACTGAGATGGTCAAGATGACCCTGTCTAGTTGTCAAAGACATGCCCTAAGTCTGAAAGTTCTGAGTCTGAGATACTGTACTAAACTGAGCTGAGCTGCTAGAGATGAAACTGAACTAAGCTACCTATTTTGAAAGTGGACTGGACTAACTCGTGGGAGAGTCTATAACCGACATATAACCACGTGAGCTAGATCTGGAGTCAGATGTATACACCCCACCGGTAGGACCCAATATTCCTTGCCAGGGTATAAAGGCATGAACTGGGTGATCACAAAAGTCTGGGGCCAATTAGACCAATAATTATAACTGTAACCTACGCTGGCATTTTATTTCTGGGAACTTGGGCGCGCTGGAACCCCGGTCTAAATTGCTAGGCTGATAGCTCGAAACTAGGGTCCAAGACTAGTCACGGACATATAACTGCAAGTACCGTGAGAGTCTTATCGGACCAAATTTGTAAACTAGGTTCTAAACTAGTCAGAGCTGCTTATCTAGAAGCGCGTAACCATCTAAGAACAAACTATAAACTAAACTGGGGTCCTAGGGTTGGTCAGAGCTATAAATGTATATAAGTAAAATGTCTTGACCGCCTAATGGACCAATAAACTTTAATCTGAGTATGATTCTGATAACTGAGAGGCACCACTAAAACCTAGAGAAATTTTATAGTCAAACTGATCAGCTGACATTATTCTGGTTAACTCGAAGGTTTGTTAAGATATGGCTGAGGCTAGACCAACAATTCTGAGTAATAAAGAGTATACAAACTTTCTGAATGAATCTGACAAACATACATATAACTAAATTTCTAACACCTACAATTATTATAGGAGCCCCTAACTCTGAAAGATGCAAGCAATTCTCGAGAATTCAATTCTTAAATAGGATTCTAATTTCTGACTTTCCAAGAGTTATGACTAAATTTCTAATTCATTGGAACAAGCATAAATTTAGTTATAACCTGGTGGAAAATAGCTAGAATTAACATAGGATAGGATTCCACATAAATTAGTCAAAGGACGATAATAATATCTTCAAATTCACATACTCAGGGCTAGAAAATAAAGTGAACAGAGAGAGTTTTAGGGGAAGCAAGGGGAGAATAATCTCCTTGCTGAATTCCCACATACCATCTAACTGAGAAGTTGTTAGGGACAAGCCCCCAGCTAACTCTAGCTGTAACTTTAAATGAAAAAGAAAACTAAAATGAATGAAATAATTTCCTCGGAATATGTGGACTCACACTACTGCTGCTGATAGAGAGATCCGAACGAATCGGCTAACGGCGTTGGGTCTGAGAACCTGTGGCTTTATCATGAAATGATACNAGACCGGCAACGGGTATAAAACTATTCATTAGTACTTTGAATGTACTGAGTAAGTGAGAGAAGAATAATGATAAATATATAGTTGACTGAACTGAAATGACATGCAGTGACCAACTGATAAACTAAACTGAACAATCTGAAGTAAACTAAGATGGTCAAAATGACCCTGTCTGGTTTTCAAAGACATTCTCTAAGTCTGAAAGTTCTGAGTCAGAGATACTGTACTAAACTGAGCTGAGCTGCTAGAGCTGAAACTGAACTGAGCTACCTATTCTAAAAATTGACTGGACTGACTAGTGGGAGAGTCTATAACCGACATATAACCACGTGAGCTAGACATGGAGTCCGATGAATACACCCCACCGGTAGGACCCAATATTCCTTGCCAGGGTATAAAGGCATGAACTGGGTGATCGCAAATGTCTGGGGCCAATTAGGCCAATAATCTGTAACTATAACCTACGCTGGCAACGTAGTTCTAGGAACCTGGGTGCACTGGAACCCCAGTCCGCTCAGTGCTAAGTCCTACTCCCAATATAAACCTATACTGAACTGCTAGGTTGATAGCTCGAAATAGTGGTCCAAGACTAGTCACGGACATATAACTGCAAGTACTCTAAGAGTCTTATCGGACCAGATTCTAAAATTGGGTTCTGGACTGGTCAGATATGCTTATCTGGAAGCTTCGTAACCTTCTAAGAATAAACTGTAAACTGAACTGGGGTCCTGGGGCTGGTAAGATCTATAAATGTATGTAAATGAAATGTCATGACCACCTAATGGACCAATAAACTATAATCTGAGTCTAATTCTGATAACTGAGAGGCACCACTAACACCTCGAGAAATTCTATAGTCAAACTGATCAGCTGACATTATTCTGGTTAACCAGGAGGTTTTCTAAGATCTGGTTGAGGCTAGACTAACAATTCTAAGTAATACCTAGTATATAGACTCTCTGACTGAATCTGACAAACATACATGTAACTGAATTTCTAACACCTACAATTATTATAGGAGCCCCTAACTGTGAAAGATGCAAGCAATTCTTGAGAATTCAATGCTTAAACAGGATTATAATTTCTTACTTTCCAAGAGCTAGGGATAAACTTCTAATTCACTGGAACAAGCATCATTTTAGTTACTACCTGGTGGAAAATAGCTAGAATTAACATAGGATAGGATTCCATATCAATTAATCAAAGGACGATAATAATATCTTAAAATTTTCAAACTTCGGGCTAGAACTGAATGTGAACAGAGAGAGTTTTAGGGGACGCAAGGGGAGAACAATCTCCTTGCTAAATTCCCACATACCTATAGAAGAAACCCTGGTGAAAATCCCTGAGAAAAACTTAGAAGAATATCAAACCCTTGCTCTTACTCTGTGCTTTAAGAGAAGTTGTTACATTCTATTCTTGATGGAGTTTAGAGGAATGAATGGAAGGGTCATTCTAACCCTTTAATTCCCTCCTATACGAACCCAAAACGATGTGGTTTATAGTTTAAAAAGATGAGAGAATACTAAAATACCCCTGCAAGAAAGAACTAAAAACTGCCCGACCCTGAACAACGAATCTCAAGATGGGTCGTTGGTTCAAAAAATGGCCCGTTGAAAGTTGTCGTTGGTTCTGGTTTCTTAAGCTGGACTTACTGGACTAAAACCACGGGAAGTTACAATGACTGGTTGGAAGTACCAACGAGTTGTTGGTACCTCTCGTTGAAATGGGTAGGGAAACTGGGCCTCCAAACAACGGATGATACAATAGCCCGTTGGACGATCCAACGGTCCGTTCTGTCCTCCTGTCTTGGCCACTACTTCCAATAATTAGTGCGGACAATGGCTCATTGGAAGCTTCCACGGGCCGTTTGTTCTGCCCATTTTTTCTCGGTAGGAGGGGACTGCTGAGCATTAATGGCTCATAGTATGGTCCGTTGGTACAAAGCACGACCCATTGTGTTACTCATTTGAGCGATCTTTTCTGATTTTATTTCTGGATTTTTCTTAAAGTGTCTGAGTCTGGTCTAGGAATGTTTTGGGGTGTTACAATATATCCCCCTTGAGATCATTCATCCTTGAATGAAGAAAAAAACAAGGAAATGAGCTGCGAATTAAAATTTCAGACTATAAACTGATTTCTGAATGAGTAACCGACTCCAAACTGACTTAACCATACTAAAAGAGCTGATGCAACTAGGATGCACATAGGAAATCTAAATAGAGTTGATGAGTATGGAACTGAGTAGAGTACTTAGAAGGGATTTAGTACCTGATTCTGGAACTAAACTGGGAGAGAGCAGGTGAGGGTATCTGGCCATCATGTCTACTTCTGCTTCCTATGTGGCTCCCTCAACTAGCTAATTCCTCCACAAAACTTTCACTGAAGCGATTTCTTTGTATCACAGCTTACGAACCTGACGATCAAGGATCTGAACTAGAACTTCTTCATAAGAGAGAACTTCTTCGTAGTATCAACACTGTCCAATCGCACCACTAAAGTTGGATCACCAATGCACTTTTTTAGTAGTGACACATGGAACACTGGGTGTACGACTGCTAATTATGAAGGTAGTTCTAACTCGTAGGCCACATTGCCGATTTGCGTCAGAATTCTATAGGGTCCCACATACCTGAGACTGAGATTTCCCTTTTTGCCAAACCTCATTACCCTTTTCACGGGGATATTATCAGGTATACCCAGTCATCAGCTGCAAAGTCCAACTCTCTTCTTTGCATATCGGCATAAGATTTCTGATGACTCTAAGTTGTTTTCAACCTTTCTCGGATGAGCTAAATTTTTTGCATAACCTCGTAAACCGTGTATGGCCTTATTAGAGTAGCTTCACCAACCTCAAACTACCCTATGGGAGATCTGCACCTCCTACCATATAATGCCTTAAATGGGGCCATCTGAATGCTAGAGTGGCAGTTATTGTTGTATGCGACTCGATGAGAGGCAAGTGGTCATCCCATCTTCCCTTGAAATTGATCATGCAAGCCCTCAACATATATTATAGGGTCTGAATGGCCCGCTTAGCTTGTCCATCGGTCTGCGGGTGAAAGGTTGGGCTGAGCTTGACTTGGGTACCTAGTCCTTTCTGAAAAGACTTCCAGAAGTGAGAGGTGAATTAGGTACCTCTGTCTGATATAATGGATAATGGCACCCCATGAAATCTAACCAATTCTCGGATATAAAGCCCAGCATAGTCCTCAACTGAATATATGGTTCTGACTGGGAGGAAATGTGTTGACTTAGTCATCCGACCTACTATAACCCAGATTGAATCATGTTAACAACGAGTCCGAAGTAGACCCATAATGAATTCCATGTTTACTTCTTCCCACTTCCTTGTGGGTATACTGATCTTGAGTCATACCTCCTTGTCTCTAGTGTTCCACCTTGACTTGCTGGCAGTTCGGGCACTTGGCTACAAATTCAGCAATGTCTCTTTTCATTCCATTCCACCAGTAAATTCCTGCAGATCGCAGTATATTTTTTTAGCACCGAGGTGAATGGAGTATCTCGATATGTGTGCCTCAGCCACTATCTACGGTCTCAACTCACCAAAATCTGGTACATACAACCTTTCCCCAGTAACGGAGGACACCATCTCCCACTTTGGTGAAAACCTCAACCTCCTTTCTGAGAACTGCTTCCTTAAGTATAAGTAGAACTGGATCTTCATCTTGTCTGAACTTAACTTCAACTACCAAGGATGAATCTGAACCGCTCTGCATTACCACCCCACCTTCGGCTGAATCCACCAGTTGCACCCCTAACTGGGCTAGCCTGTGAATATCCTTCGCCAGCTCCTTTTTGCCTTCTTCTACATGGCCAATGCTACCCATAGATACTCTGCTTAGGGCATCAGCCACCATATTGGCTTTGCCCAGGTGATATAGCACACTCATGTCGTAGTCTTTCAGTAGTTCCAACCACCTTCTCTAATGAAGATTTAGGTCTTTCTGACCTAAGACATACTGTAGAATCTTGTGATCTGTGGACACATCCACGTGAGCCCCATATAGGTAATGTCTCCATATTTTCAGCACGAACACCACCGCTGCCAATTCCAAGTCATGAGTTGGATAATTCCTCTCATGAATTTTGAGTTGTCTGGAGGCGTAGGCTATCACTTTGCCCCGCTACATCAAAACGCAACTAGGTCCAACTCTTGAAGCATCACAATAAAAAACCAACCCATCTTTTCCTTTAGGCAAGGTTAAAACTAGAGAAGTGGCAAGTCAAGTTTTTAACTCCTGGAAACTCTTCTCACACTCGTCCGACCACTGAAATTTTACCTTCTTCTGAGTTAACCTAGTAAGAGGAGATGCTATAGAGGAGAAGCCTTCCACAAACCGTTTGTAATAACCCGCTAAGCCCAGGAAACTCCTGATTTCAGTAGGAGAGGTAGGTCTAGGCTAATCCTTTACTGCTGCTATCTCGTGAGGGTCTACCTGTATTCCTTCACCTGAGAACACATGACCTAAGAAAGTCACGGACTTTAACAAAAATATGCACTTGCTAAACTTGGAGAATAATTGGCAGTCCCTGAGTGTCTGTAATGCTAATCTTAGGTGATTGGAATGCTCTTCCTCATTTTTGGAGTATACTAGAATGTCAACGATAAATACAATGATGAACATATTTAGATACTTCTTGAAGACCCTGTTCATTAAATCCATGAAGGCTGCTGGGGTGTTTGTGAGTTTAAAGGACATTACCACAAACTCGTAGTGACCATATCGAGTTCTGAAAGTTGGTTTTAGTATGTCACACTCTCTGATTCTTAGCTGATAGTCCCCTAACCTGAGATCGATCTTGGAGGAACAACTGGCTCCCTGAAGTTGGTCAAATAGATCGTCAATTCTGGGTAGAGGATACTTGTTCTTGATTGTAACTTTGTTCAGCTGACGGTAATCTAATCACATTCTGAGGGTACTGTCTTTCTTACGCACGAATAGCACTGGAGCACCCCACGGAGATATGCCGAGTCGGATAAAACCCTTGTCAAGAAGATCTTTTAACTGCTCTTTCAACTCCTTAAGCTCAGCTGGAGCCATTCTGTAAGGAGGGATGGAGATGGGCTAAGTGTCTGGGAAGACATCTATTCCGAAGTCTATTTCCCGTTTAGGGGAACTTGGGAAGATCCTCAGGAAAAATATCTTGGAACTTGCTAACCACGGGAAATGATTGAATGGTTGGGGTCTCATAGTTGGAATCCTTGACCCGAACTAGATGATAAATACATCCCTTGGAAATGAGTTTCTTGACCTTAAGGTAGGAAATAAACCTACCCTTAAGCGTTGAACTACTGCCCGTCCATTCTAACACTGGCTCGTTTGGAAACTTGAACTTGACAACTCTAGTTCTGCAATCAACTGAGGCATAGCAAGAGTGTAACCAATCCATGCCGAGAATAAGATCAAAGTCGACCGTGTCTAATTCTACATGATCAGCTGGAATAACTTTATTTAGGATTGAGACTGGGCAGTTCCTATACACCCGGCTGGCTCTAATTTACTCGCCAACTGGGGTAGAGACTGAGAAGGGTTCTGAGAGGACCTCTGGACTGATGTTGAACTAGAATTCTATGTAGGGAGTTATGAAGCAAAGAGTGGCTCCTAGATCTAGGAGGGCGTACACATCTAGATGAAAGAGACGTAACATACTCGTGACTACGTCAGGTGAGCTCTCCTGATCTTGACGGGAAGACAGAGCATAAAAATGATTTTGGCACTAAACGCCATCTGTACCTGATGTGTTGGCCTGCAGAGCTAGTTCACCTGCTGGAGCTAATGATATGGTAGATTGTGATCTCCCTCACCCTACTGATGGGTACTCCTTGAGCTGATGTCCAAGCTGCCCACAACCGAAACAACCCTCTTGACCCTAAAGGCACTCTCTAGGGTAGTTCCTACCACACTTGGGACAAACTGGATACTTGTTCCCGATATTGTGGGCCTAAGACTGAGCGCCAGAAGATCCACCCCTCCGATCCTAGCGGGATCGAAAGGTTGGGGCGCTGGCTGAACTTAGTGTTGGGGCTCTCTGTTGCTGCTGCAGTTGCTACAGTAGGCAGCTACTACCGCTTGACCTCTAATGGCCGAAATGTGACTGGCCAGTTCATCCCGTTTGTTCTTATGTTCCATATCCTTCAGCATTTAGGCCACAATTTGTTGGGCATAAATAATCAAGATGGAGAGGTCCATATCCTTAATCAACATTGCCGTCCTACACTCTTTGAGTACCAGATTTGACACTCCATTTATAAATTTCAGTATGCGAGCCCTTAGCTCGGCCACAATCTCTGGGGCATACTTAGAAAGCCTAGTAAACTCCAGAGCATACTCCTCCATAGTTCTGTTGCCCTGTCGCAAATTCATAAACTCCGCCATCTTTGCCGCCCTTAGCTCCCGAGGGAAAAACCCATTAAAGAAAGTTGTGTGGAATTCTACCCACTCCACTGGTCCTGCTCCCGCTGGCCGCCCCTCTTTCCACTGGTCATGCCAGACTTGAGCTACCCCTTTTAACTGGTAGGTAGCCAGGTCAGCACTTTTAGAAGAGCTAACACCCATAATTCGGGTGATCTTCCTGATCTCATCCACGAATTCCTGGGGATCATCCCCTACTTTGGATCCCTGAAAAGATGGAGGGTTCATATGGGTAAAGTCCCGCACCCTCACAGTTGCTGCCGTCACGTTCGTGGCTACTTGAACCACCTGCTAGTTCACCTAGTTGGTGATTGTTTGGGCCAACAATTGGATGGTTGCCTGGAATTCAACGGTAGATATGAAATCATCTTGAGGAGCTATAGGGGCTGGTGGGGAAAGTCTATTGGCGTTACCGGCCCTTCTTCTGTTACTGCGTCTAGAAGGCATGATTCACTGAAATGAAACAGAGCACGAGTTAGAAGGGCATTTCTAGAATTGAACTTTAACGCACAATAAGGAATGTGAACAAAAGAGAGTTTTCCTAATAACATCTCGTAGCCTCCTCATCATAAGTGTGGCGTGCTTTATATCCATGAAAAGGACTCTACTCGATGCGAATTTTAGACTTTGAGGATACTCTAAACCTAGGGCTCTGGTACCAAGTTTGTCATGCCTTGAGTCTACATCATTGACGGAACATGGTACTTGGAGTCACAAGTAACCCTAAGTCAACCCTTTGTCTATCGTACATTGGTATTTTGAGTAAAACATGCATAGTTGAAGCTTTGAAATAATACATAATAGCATTTATGAAAAATTAAAAACTGAAAATAGAGATTKAAAATATCTGAGAATCTAAAAGCAAGTCTGTGTCTAAAARCTRTCTAACTKAGGAGTTGCTRGGACAAGCCCCCAGCTAACTCTAGGTCTAWCTGGAAATGAAAAAGAAAACTAAAATGAATGAAATAACTTCCTCGGAATATGAGGACTCACACTACTGCTGCTGATAGAGAGAWCCGAACGAATCRGCTAACGRYRCTMSGTCTGAGAACCWGTGGCTTTATCATGAAATTATACAACATAAAAGTATTCGTTAGTACTTTGAATGTACTTAGTAAGTGAGAGAAGAATAATGATAAATATATAGTTGACTGAACTAAAATGACATGCAGTGACCAACTAATAAACTGAACTGAACAATCTGAAGTAAACTGAGATGGTCAAGATGACCCTGTCTGGTTGTCAAAGACATGCCCTATGTCTGAAAGTTCTGAGTCAGAGATACTATACTAAACTGAGCTGAGCTGCTAGAGCTAAAACTGAACTGAGCTACCTATTCTGAAAGTGGACTTGACTAACTAGTGGGAGAGTCTATAACCGACATATAACCACGTGAGCTAGACGTGGAGTCCGATGTATACACCCCACCAGTAGGATCCAATATACCTTGCCAGGGTATAAAGGAATGAACTGGGTGATCACAAAAGTCTGGGGCCAATTAGACCAATAATCTGTAACTTTAACCTACGGTGGCATTTTAGTTTTGGGAACCTGGGTGCGCTGGAACCCCGGTCTGAATTGCTAGGCTGATAGCTCGAAACTAGGGTCCAAGACTAGTCACAAACATATAACTGCAAGTACCCTGAGAGTCTTATCGGACCAGATTCGTAAACTAGGTTCTAAACTGGTCAGAGCTGCTTATCTAGAAGAGTTGTAACCATCTAAGAACAAACTATAAACTAAACTTGGGTCCTAGGGCTGGTCAGAGTTATAAATGTATATAAATTAAATGTCATGACCGCCTAATGGACCAATAAACTTTAATCTGAGTATGATTCTGATAACTGAGAGGCACCACTGACACCTCGAGAAATTTTATAGTCAAACTAATCAGCTGACATTATTCTGGTTAACTCGAAGGTTTGCTAAGATCTGGTTGAGGCTAGACCGACAATTCTGAGTAATAAAGAGTATAAAGACTTTCTGATTGAATCTGACAAACATACATATAACTAAATTTCTAACACCTACAATTATTATATGAGCCCCTAACTCTGAATGATGCAAGCAATTCTCGAGAATTCAATGCTTAAATAGGATTCTAATTTGTGACTTTCCAAGAGCTATGGCTAAATTTCTAATTCATTGGAACAAGCATAATTTTAGTTATAACCTGGTGGAAAATAGCTATAATTAACATAGGATAGGATTCCACATAAATTAATTAAAGGACGATAATAATATCTTCAAATTCTCTAACTCAGGGCTAGAACATAAAGTGAACAGAGAGAGAGTTTTAGGGGACGCAAGGGGAGAATAATCTCCTTGCTGAATTCCCACATACCTGTAGAAGAAACCTTGGTGAAAATCCTTGAGAAAAACTGAGAATAATATGAAACCCTTGCTCTGCTTTATGCTTTCAGAGAAGTTCTTACGTTATGTTCTTGAGGGAGTTGAGAGGAATGAATGGAAAGCATCATTATAACCCTTTAATTCCCTCCTATACGAGCCAAAAACAACGTGGTTTGATGTTTAAATAGTTAGGAAAATGCTAAAATACCCCTGGAAGAAAGAATTGAAAATAGCCCGACCTTGAACAACAGATCTCAGGATGGGTCGTTGGTTCAAAGAAGCAAAGTCAAAATACGGGGTCAGATTTTCTATTTTACCTATATGATATTCAATGATTTCCTAGAGACACCTGCGGTATACTTGTCCGAGTGCTTCATTCTGCTAGAGAGGACCCCATACCGAGATATACTCTTTGTTGTGAGCACTCATTAGCCCATTAGGGAATGGATCATAATGACACTAACTCCACACTTGTGTTCTCCTACCTAAATAAGGAGGTGAAAGTCTAGGTGAATTTGGTTTGTACTGTGTTACTCCCTGGGACTCACATGATAGAAATCACTAGAGAGCGGGTTATATTGGTATACATGCTAATGAAAGGGATACTAATCAATTTTAGTGTTGTGATCCAGGAAAATATCAGAATATCAAGGGGTAATTGCAGATGGAAGTACTCTTATTGTAGTCTCCTGACCTAGTTATTGAGAAAGGAAGGCATTGAGGAGGAAGAGGCACACCTTCACTTACCTAGAGCAAGGCCCCTACCAGGAAAGATAATGGATGTAACAAAAGTTAAGGAGCCCATCACTTCAACAACTCCATTTCTCACTATAGCTAATCACCATGTATGAGATGATAGTTGGAGAGGTGATATATTCAGCATGCTTGATTTACAGTTGAGGATTAGAGGCTGACCTGCCACGGATTATGAGATAGCGGCCCTAGAGGACTCACTCATAGTAAATGCTATGCAGATATGTAGAGTGGGACCTACCTTTGAGGAGCTTCTAGATGATGATGAGGCCACGGTACTCACTAATGGAGTTGATGATCTGGACAATAATAATGAGGAGGAGGATGCTGCCACAGGAGCCATGTAGATTGATGGCGAGGATGATTGATGAGGATGACGATGATCAGGAGTATGATCCTGATAATGATGCATAGCGGCCCAGGATNATGTATGCATTGAGGACAATGCCCCATTTATGTGGGGGGGGGGAGATTCCTTTTTTCTCTTTCTTTTCTCTATTGGTAGTAGGCCATAGAATAGTGTCATTTCCTATGTTAGTAGCTCTATGATTTGTTAGGTCGTGTTTTCTAATAGTATTGATGATGGTAGTTGACTTAGATGATTCCTTTTGATGTTGGATAATCGGTTCGTCTTTGGTAGTTTTGATTTACTTAGTTTAATTTTAGAATCAAAATTGTTTTTCAAAGTGCTGAGTACGCCATCAGGTTTTTGTATGAAAATCTTTTTAAAATGGCATGTCTCACTATCCTTCAATTTTTCTTATGACCTCAGTTTTTGCGAAGGTGAGACCTTGAAGTGGGTAATTTTTTATTTTTAGGAGTCGTTGTAGTCATAGAGTAGTGACCCTTCCCTATGATAGATGGATGATGACCATGTTAAGGGAATTTAGTCATGTTGTTTTTTATTATTGTTGGAGTCAGACAGAAGCCACTTGTGCGCTTTTTGACATTCCACCAGATTCTAAGCTAGAGGCAATGAGGTGGTCATCTTAATTTGACATAAGACACTTGTAGGGCTTAATAATAAAGAATGTCATTCAATGTGATTGTATGGATGTGTAGACGTAGGAAACTAACTAGAGTCTTAATGCCATGTGAGGTGAAATTAATTGTTTTATTTTATACGTATTGTGCATCTAGAACTTTCCTTGGTATATGTTAGATAGCTAGTTGTGTAAGGAGTTAAGAGATTATCAAGGCGTTTCTTTGAAAAATCCATGTTTCCCATGTTTTTTAACCTTCCTAAACATTTTCCCTAGTTAACCTGCTTGATCCTTAAGCCTTATTCTTTTCTCAACCACAATAGTAGATTATTCTCTTTTGTTGTGAGACCTTCATAATTGTTGATCCAAAGTAGTCTTAGGCACTTTGATACTTTAAAGTGAAGGTCCACCGATGCATGAACGACAAAGGAAAGGGAAAGAAAGAAATAGTGTGGAAAGTAAGAAGAGAAAATAGGAAGAAGGGGAGTCTATAAAATGTGTTGTTTGCTTGCTTCTAGGTCAATGAAAGAAAGAGATTTAAGAGAAAATATCTTTAGTGATTCTACAAGTAAATACTAGAAGCCAAGTAGTGAATAAAGGGGCATGAAAATAAAAATAAAAAGGGTGAATAAAGTGAAGGGTGAACAATGAGGAAAGAGTGGTGGACTTGAAAGATGAAAAATGTCTTAAAAGTGCTTAGAATTGGTAGTCACTATAAAAGAAAAATCATCCCTACCTTTCCCTTAGATGACATTACAACCAAAAAAAGTCCTTATGATCTTAATCTCTGGAATTGAGTATGTAGTCTAAGTGTACATAAAGGGAAAGTTTATGGTATGTTGCATCTGTATGATACATCATTTTTAGTGTGGGTGTGCCTTACTTATTATGTTCCATGCTTTGCATTGGTAACTTGAGAGAGGAACATCACTAAAAGTTAGGGGTATAAGATTCAAAGTCAGTGTACTATATGATGCATGTTTCGTGTTTAATCATGTTGGCCCTGTTTTAAAAATGAGTCGGTTATAGAAGTTTTGTAGTGTTGAATGTGATAACTCTAACAGTGCTTAATATGAATTGCTAGAAGTTAATGAACTGCTTAATCATATGGTCTTTGCTAGTTGTCCAAGTATGAATTGCTAAAGGTGATAAGTGATGAGAAAATATGAGTTAGTTCATGCATTTGAGGATTTTTTTAGGACGAACAATGCTTTAAGTGTGGGGTGGTGATGTTGGGCATATTCTTATGCCCATTGGCCATGTTTTTACCCATATTTTGCCTTGTTTTGAGTTTGTAATCCTTACAAAGTGAGTGAATGCATGTTTTCATGTGTCTTGTGAGCTAATGAATGTTACTAGATATTTTTAGCAGGAAACAAAGAAAAAAGGACCCAAAAATGATTCAAGGTGTGAAGAAGAAGAGTTCACGAAAATCGGTCAGGGGCTATGGCTGGCGTGGCGCGCCCAACACTTGTGTTTTAGAGAAAATGCACCCAAGTTGGTGCTATTGATGGTGTGGCACTCCAGGTTTCTTGGCTTCGAAGATGAGAATTTGACTAACACCATGGCGAGATGAATAACATCGAGCCTCAGAAACATTCTATACATGAGAAATTTTCCTAACACTCTGGGCTATGGGTGAAATCGGGTGCCAGAAGGGTCTTAGAGCTCAAGAATTTGACTAACACTCTAGTGCTATGGATGAAGTGGGGCGCCAGAGGTGTTAGAAATGCTGAAATTTGGCTAAGTCCTTGGTGCTATGGATGAAGTGGGGGGCCAGAGGTGTTAGAAATGCTGAAATTTGGCTAATTCCTTGGTGCTATGGATGTAGTGGGGCGCCCAGAGCCATTCTTTAGGGGAAATTTGACTAATTCCTTGGTTCTATGTATGGGGTGGGAACTGATAAAGCTCAAATACACTCCTCATTTAGAGAAAGTGTAAGCGATCATTGTATCAAAAAAAAAATATTCCCGACGGATGTCAGGATCGAATCCCACAGAGACTAGTGAATAATTTGCACAAGCGTTGTTTTAGGAAATTTGAATTAATACGCGCCAATTAAGGAAAATAAAACAGAATTTTTTTAGGGAAAAATAGAGTAATATTGTGGATTTTAACCTAGCTTTCCTAAATAGAAAAATAACCAAATTAATAGACAATAATGAGAGAAGACTACAGGTGTGGTGTAGATGGGGTGCTAATCAAATAAGGATATGCTAGCTTATCAAATCATTGTGAATAAGTGTAAATAACTTTGGGCAAGATGGCATCCTATATTTTTCAACCTCATAGATTCCTTTTCCTCGAGTCCTTTCGAACCTCAAGACACAATTCAATTAGCCCAATAGAGTTTGGGTTAATAGCCGAGCTATTTCTAGCCCAACTCCACATAATCACATCCATTTCCACCACTAAATTCTCTTCCAATACTTGAATTCTTCTTTTTCAAGATAAATCAAGTAAGAAAAATAAACCCACATTTGCAACTATAGATCCTCAATTATAAATTGGAGAGAACTCAACAGATTTATACTAATTAAGCAATATTAAGATGAATTTAGAAATACCCAATTTAATTAAGCACCCATCTTCACACACCTCTAGTTGATGATTTAGCTATTCATGATTAAAAAACTAAATAGTATATTCATCAATAAACTCAATTATTTCATTAGTAGGAGCAAGGAAAATCAAACTCAAAATGTGTCCGCAACAATGGTTATACCTTGCTAATGAAAGAAGAAGAAAATAAGAAAAACAATATTTAACAATCTCCTGCAATAGAGTCCTTCTCTTTCTAAGGCAAAAGGAATGTTCAAAAAGCTAAAAAGCACAAAATTTTTGTACAGAGTACTTTCTTCTAGACTATATTCACAAATAGGGCAACCAATCTCCTTTTTTTCCAGTGTTGGATGTAAATGCCCTTGTTCAGGCATTTTTTCACTTGTGGGAGCACCGACGGTTCGCCGGTTGCATTCTGCAAACCACCATCCTTCGTCTGCTGCACATCCAGTGATTCTCCAAGACCATTTGATGAAACTTTCGATGGTTTGTTGGCCTTTATCGGCAATCTGCGGATTCATTTACTCCTTGATCCAGAAAGTATAGACACTGGTAGGCGATTTGGTCGGTGAGTCAATGGTTAATGACGCCGGCTGTCGGTTGCACATTATCTTCGAGTCAGTGGTCATCTACGTTTGACAAGCGTTTTGCCGGTGTCCTACGGTGTAGCGCCGATTTTCACCTGATTTCATCCTTTTTACTCCACTTCTTACTCTTTCGCTTTAACTCATATAAATTCACATAAAAATGCAAAAGGGGCATAAAATTCATCTAATTGACTTGAAAACTAAGCTAAATCACATGCTCAAGAGCCTAATGAGTTGGTAAATTAGCAACTTATCAAAACCACAAACTTGAACCATTCCTTGTCATCAAGTAATGCAATTCTCATCAGTTAAGAAACATGCCATTCCACAAGATTTTAGACACCAATGTCCAGTTAATCGATGACAACCCAAAAAAGATGCTCACCACTCACTAAAAAAGAGAAGCAAATTCCCTAATGAAATCAGAAAAAAAATTATGAAAATATTTTAAGAGGCCACCACAATTCAAGGGCATGATTCACAGATGCTTTCATTTTTCAAAATAAGGGGATGGATTCTCCAAAGAAACACACATAGCATCTCAATTCATAATCACTGCATATTCAAAGCTTGCCTTAGAGCTTGCACTACTCATGCGTCAATCACACCATTACCTTAAGCAAGTGTGCCTCAAAAGGAGTGATGCCACTCACCATGGAGAGAATCCCTTTTTTTCTATCATGAATTAATGTACATACAAGGAATTTTAGAAAAAGATGATCATACTCACTCTTCCAAAAGATATCTTCATGCACACAACTCGATCCATAGACTTTTCCTTCGTGTAATTCACCACTAATGTAGAGAAACTATACTCAAAATCAATTAGGACTTGCTGGTCATGAGGTAATGGTAAGACAATAATTTAGCTCTAGTGACTAGATCCTCCCTAATGCCTTTATGTGAAAACTCCAACCCTTCCCATTTGACTTTTTATATCGCTTTACCTTATTCCTCCGTTGACAACCATTTTTCTCTTTTATTGTTCAAAGATCTTCGTTGTAGCTCATTTGACTATCACATTAATCCTTGTCTAATCAAGAGGAAACACCATTCCACCTATCTTTTCTCTTTTGGTATCTTAAGGTTCATCAACGCATTATTTCTTTCTTTTTCCCACAATTTGATGCTCCCTAAGATTTATGTTTCTTATTTATTCCCCTTTCTTGAAGACCCCCAAACTTAGGCTCTTTGCTTCTTACTCACATATTTCCTCATCTCTCCCTATGCCTTTGAACCCATATTTTTTTCTTTTCATTCGCTGACCACTAGCAATTAGGGAGGATGAGTGCCAAGAGAGGGAATCAAGAAGGGACATCGGCTTGTAATGCGATTTCCAAGAATAAATATTTTAAAAGGCTCAACATTGGCTAGCAACAGAAGACATTTTTAAAGGTCATTTTGGGTAGCGAGGATGGTCAAATGAAAACCTAAATTCACGTTCTAAGTGCAGCTACATCTAGTATTTCGCCTTGAGTCACACTAAGGGCAATTTCTAGGAAAAAATTTATGCATGAGATTCACAAAGATCCTTACCACACAAGGTATCACACCCAAGGATTCCACAAAAGTCATTATCATCACAAGATATTGATTCAAGTCATTAGAGTATGCGAATTCATAAGTAAACAATGAATCTACAATGTATTGCAAAAGATTGCTACATTTCTTTTTTCAAATACCCATTTTTTCATTTCTCAATTTCATGCCACATTTTAAAATTTTTAGTGGTACCGCTCAAAAAAACTCCATAGAAGACTCAAGAAAGACATGACATTTTTCCTTAAGAGAGTTGCCTCACAATCTATCATCGAGAAGTGCCAACCTGGTTCGACAATGGAAAAAGAAAAGAAAATTGCTCCTTGGGAAAGAACCGTGGTATGAAGAAAACTCTTGGAGTTTGATTACTATGCTACTATATACATAGGCAAATAAAAGAGTTTGGGTCACAAAACAACATTTGACATTTCAAAGCAAGGACCCATTTCCAACACTAACACACTAGCACCATTCATTTCATTCATTCGAAATTTCATCAACACAACCATCCCAACAAGGGTAATCATCAACAATACTAAAAAAACTTGTGAGCCCGACAAAGATTCACCACTCTTTATCAGTTAATCAAGAACAAAAGTCCGACAAGGGCTACATCCAAACAATAATAAAATAAGACATAAATGACCCCTCCCCCAGTTAAAACACTNAAAACACTCATCCCACCCCCAACTTAAAGGATACATTGTCCCTAATATAGACATAAAAAATAAAGGGGGTAAGAGACTCCCTGAGTGGGTCACTCCTGATCATCCACATCATAGTCTGCACCTGTTCCTGCCTCACCATCAAATTCTGTATCACATGGATCTTCAACGTCATCTCCCAATCCCTCAAATAAATCATCTGGAGGCCCTCAAACTGTAGAAGGGGCAACCATTTCATCATCAAGAGCACTCAAATCAGGAACTTCCACAGATTCCTGACTTTTTCACTCCCTTACTTAAGTTCGGAGAGAAGTAACAGCCCCCTCCATAGCATCTACCATTTGCACAGTATGGTCAAACTCTCATAGATAGGTTTCATCTCCTTTTTTATCATTTGGGCAATGTTGGCAGGGAGGCTCCTAGCCAACTTTTGAAGTTGCTCTCATGAGAGTTGGTCATTTTCACCAGCTTGTAGTGACCTATTGATTGGGAAGATATTGGAGGGGGTGATGCTCCCGGCATACGTATGACGCTAGAGGTATGGCTTGAAGCTTCTTGGTGAGGCATATTCAAATCTGGGGCTTGCGGAGACTGCTTAGAACCATGAGAACCCTCTGACAAATAAAAAGCCTATATCCGCTTCCGCTTAACTGTAGGTGCCTTAGCGTCTCTTTTACGGTCTAATGTGATCACACCCGAAGCAGGAACAGGGGTCTCATCCGGAAACAATGGTACTCTAGCTTGCAAGAACAGTTGAGAAAAGAGCACGCCATATGGTATGGAGGTTGCTGGTCTGTCTTGCTTTCCTCTTCATTTGCTGAGCCACAATCTTTCCAAAGTTTATGGGGACCCTTGTCATTATTAGAGTAGTTGCTTCCATACTGACCCGCTTCTTATTTATGGATAGTATGATGCGGGTACAAATGAAATCTAGCCACAATTTAGCCTCAAATTTCAGATCATGACAAAAAAATTTGCCGCCCATAGTAGCCAAGAAAGGTGTGTCTGCAGCAATGATAGGAGCTATCCAAGTGAATTGGTTCTTCATGTCAGCAATCCTGTCCATGTACTCTGAGCCAGTGTCAATCTCATCCTTCAAAAAAAAAAGTTGATGGCTGCTTGGGTAATGTCCATCTCCACCCTTCTCACCATGACTGAAGGTAGGCAAGGAAATTCGTTGAATTTGCCTCTGAGGTTCATTCTTTCCTTCCTAGCCTAGTAAGAAGCGTAGAACTCCTGCACCAAGCTTGGATAAAAGTCTGGGAGAGGATTGGCGAAATTATGCCATTGCCTGTCCATGAACTGAGCGGCGATATTGGGAAGGTCACCGCATAGCTCCATCAAGTCAAACCTCTTATCTACAGTGATTGATTAGCCCTTGTAGATGGCGTAGCCCCTTCATTTTGGGCACACAAAACATGAAGGCCTCCCTAGAGTTGGCAAGTGTTGCGGAGGCCTTTTCTTTTCCTTTTCCCTTTTTGGATGAAGAAGTTGGAGCTTTGCCCTTACCCGTGTTCCTGGATGAAGTCATTTTCTGCAAACACGATGTTAGTGGCAACCACAATGCATCTTTTTGTATTTTTTATGATAAAAGGACACAACAAACAACTATGCTAAAATTTTAAATGGGAAATAATGATGAAGAATTAGCATTTAAAGAACTGGCAGCACCGGTGAAACACCGGGGAACTATAGGTGGGTATCCGCGGACCGCCGATGAGAATCAGAGAACTAGGGTAGCAAATAATCAACGAGTGATAGAGCAATGAATCATTGGTCCCTTATCCGTGAACTGCCGATGAAACACGAGGTCAAGACTGTGGCAAGAAGCCAATATTAGCCCGAACCGACATTCCATTGGCGTTTTCATCGGACCCAACCGACGAATAGCTGATAGTCATCATCCCCAATGCATGAACATGAACTCCAATATCACAATTTCTCAAAAACTCACTCGCATAATATTAAATCAATACCTCTACATGAAAAGTGCTAAAACGATGATTTACCCTTAAGAATGGCATCACCCGATCTATCATAGGGCAAAGTAGGTCTTTTTAATCCCTTGGGTTACTCGGACTTCACCCCACTTAACTATACCAGAATAACCATTTCCCCAACACACATTTCAACATCAAGTCTATTTCATCCCACTAATTCCACATAACAATGAGTATGGTATGAATCATGAAATGATGGGGAGAATGGTAGTAAAAACAAAGGGAATGTATGTCATAATAACATCTACATGAAACCAAAGTACCATTGATGAGAAAATAAAGAAGTTAAGGGTACATTCCACTCTTATGAGAATGCTTTGTAGAGACTAGCTGTGGAAGTTGGATAATGCTCTACAATGGCAAAATTTGGAGACTTGTCTAGTAGAAATGAAGAGTATGAGTGTAGTGAAAATTAGGTAGAAGGTTTGGGGGGATTCAGGTGACAAGGTGTAAATGTGGATGGATGACGAGGAGGTGGATGATTATTGGTGTTTTAATTATATGGGAAGTGGAAGAGAGGGAGTTGTGGGAATATGGAAAGGTGGGATGTTGGGAAATAAAAAGAAGTGTGGGAAAGTGTTAAGAATAGGAAAAAAGGGAAGTCTAAGGGAATAAAAAGGGAATTTTGGCTGATTAGGGTAGCTACAAAAAGATTCTGGGTCAGGTAGGTCCATGATTTGGTTAAGATTTTAAAATAGAAAATGTACCTTCAACGGCGTTACACCGGTGATCATCAGTTGGAGCCGGCAGTTCGTCGCCTTACCATCACATGCTTGATTTTATGGTTAGTTCACTGTTTTGTACCAGCGATTGACCGGTGGTTTGTGATTTGAGTTCTACTTTCCGCCAGTGGTTCTCAATTTTGCATCCACTATTTAGGTGGTCTGGCTCGGCCGACATTCAAGCAGCAGTTAGAGAGAACTCATCGGTGTTGCGCTGGTGCCTTCACCGATCTGACCTTTTTGTTCCCAAGTTTCTGCTTTCATGATCAGACGTGCGGTGGGTCATGTAGCAAGATTGGAAGTTCGCTGGTCTTGCCACAGTGCCTGCCTTGTTTTGTTCTTCTTCTCCTTGCTTCTCACCAACTTAGTCCTACGAAATTAGAAACAACAATGACATCAAGAACATTCAAAAGAAGACACTAAGGTTGCCTCCCAAAAAGCGCCTTAGTTAACGTTATGGCACGAAGTATTTCTCATTTAATATTCAATATTCGAAGGATCATCCTCCGACTCATCTTCCTCCTACAACAGTCCAATCACTTTACATTCATTGAGAGGTTCAAAGGATTCGCACACCTTGAAGGTGACCTCTTCACCTCTAACCCGAAACTTGAGCTCACCTAGCTCCACATCTACCAAATCTCTACCCGTGGTGAGAAATGGTCTCCCCAAAATGATTGAAACTTCTACATCCATCTCACAATCAAGAATTACAAAATTAGCTGGTAGAATAAACTTATCTAGCCTCGCCAATACATCCTCGAAAACATCCATAGGTTTCTTAATAGAGTGATCTGTCATTAGCAATCTAATTAATGTAGGTTTGGTGTTCCCAAGCCCCAATTTATTGAAGATTATGAGACGCATCAGGTTTATACATGCCCCAATATCACAGAGTGCTTTCTTGAACACACACAACCCAATAGTGCACGAGATTGTGAAGGCACCCAGATCTTCTCATTTTGGGGCAAGGTTGCTCATCATTATAACACTATAATGATGTGTTGTCTCTCCGGTGCCTATATCTACAACCTTCTTCTTCTTCTTCAACAGCTCTTTCATGAACTTTGCATATCCAGGCATTTGATGTAGGGCATCCACCATGGTATATTTATGGACAAGTTTCTGAACATGTCAATAAACTTACCGAACTGGTCATCCTTCTTTTTCTTGGCTAACCGCTGTGGATAAGGAGGTGGAACTCTTGGTTCCTCTTCATCTGCATTTGGGGGAACTTCCTCAACCTCTCCTTCAACTTCATCCTCAACATTATCACAACCATTTGGTGCTTTTGGCACCGCCTCAGATTCTTTTTCATCATTTTTCTCTGGAACCACAACTTCCTTGGGCTTAACATTGGCATCTCCAACCATTTTAGTACTCCTTGTGACAATGGTCATGCATTGTCTATCTTTCTTTGGGTTTAGCATTGTATCACTCAGAAGTGTTCCCTTCATTTTGGGATTCATTTGAGAAGTTAAATGGTTCATTTGGGCTTCGAAATGCTTGATAGAAGCTAAGTGTGAAGTCACAGTTTGGGCAAGGTTAGATACCTCCCCTTTCAATTCCTTGACCCCGTTGTCAATTGATTCCACTTTCTTAAGAACCCTTGCCAACATCTCTTCAATTTGCGAGCTCTCTACGTCGCTCACACCTGGTTGAGCTTGGGTGTTCTCAACTTCAGGAGGGGGAACATATGGATTCAAACTTCGATGGTATCGGTCCGCCTCATGATTTTTTTCTCTATTGCCCCATCTCTCATTTCTCTCGGGCCATCCCTTTATGTCACGGTTTCTCCAACCTTGATTCTCTTCCCGTGGGTGCCAAGAGCCTTGATTAGCCCTTTGATCCTGGGTCGAGAACCCCCCATCTAATTTTCCATATATTGCTCCTCGTATCGTGTTGGCGATGTTTCTCCTTCAAACTGCATTGGACCTTGTATTCCTACAACATTCACAACCTTAGGCCCGACCCCTATCACATGTTTAGTCATTAATTCCAACTAAGTCATCATTTTAGCAAGATTTTCATCTCGCTCTTCATCTCTTTTCTCATTTTAGCTGCCAATGCACTAGAACCCCTAGCATGTGATGATACATGAGTCTCCCTTGTATGCCATGCCCAATTTATCTTCATCATTCTATCCAAGAGGGCCTTAGCTAACCCATACCTCTAATCCATAATTGATCCTCTAGCTAAATGCATTGCAATGGATTTGTTTATGGAGTCTAGGGCTCGGTAAAAGCATTGATGGAGCACTCCGTAGGGGAGACCATGGTTAAGGAAAAGGGACACCTTCTTCTCGAACCTTATCCATGCTTCATGTAAAGGCTCCCCTGGCTCTTGCCTAAAGTTTGTCATCCCTCAACTGCAACATCTTTGAGAGGGGAAGAAAAGATCCAAGAATGCTTTAGTAAATTCATGCCACGAGGTGATACAACCCAAAGGGAGCTCCTCTAACCACATAGTATCCTCTCCCATTAGGGAGATGGAAAGGGCCTTAACCTAATAGAATCTTGACTGATATTTGTTATGTAGGGTTGGAAAATCTCCAAGAAATTTCTCAAGTGGCAATTTGCATCTTCACTCAATGTTCCCCCGAAGATCCCTTTCATCTGTAACAAGTGTAACATTGTACTTGTTACATGAAACACTGCAATCCCTACCGTGGCTAGTAGGTGAATGGCTCATGCAACTTCAGGCATAACCCGGTTATCCCCCTCATGCTCCATGTGACCTTCAACCGAACTATCTCATGCTTGCGAATGATGGCTCATTGAACTCACCCTAACAACCAACAGCAAAATCAACGTCAATAACTAAGATGCAAGATTAACTCAAATTAAAAAACAACACAAGGATATCAAGCGCTAGTCCCCGACAATAGTGTCATTTTTGATAACGCTCAAATATACTCCTCATTTAGAGAAAGTGTAAGCAATTGTTGTATCAAAATATATATTCCTGATGGATGTCGGGGTCGAATCCCACGGATATTAGTGAATGATATGTGCAAGCGTTGTTTTAGGAAATCTAAATTAATTTGCACGAATTCAGGAAAATAAAACATAACTTTTGGGCGGAAAAATAGAGTTAACAATATTGTGGATTTCAATCCAGCTTGCCAAAATAAAAAAATAACCAAAATTGACATACAATAATGAGAGAAGACTAGAGGTGTGGTGTAGATGAGGTGCAAATCAAATAAGGATATGCTAGCCTATCAAATCATTGTGAATAAGTGTAAATAACTTTGGGCAAGATGGAATCCTATGTTTTTCAACCTCGTAGATTCCTTTTCCTCGAGTCCTTTCGATCCTCAAGACACAATTCAATTAGCTCAATAGAGTTTGGGTTAATAGCCGAGCTATTTCTAGCCATAAACTACTAATCAAATTATGAACATGGGTTTTGGCTATTTCTATCCCAACTCCACACAATTACATCCATTCCCACCATCAATTCTCTCCAAATATTGAATTCTTCTTTTTCAATCTAAATAAAGTAAGAAAAGTAAACCCACATTTGCAACTATGGATCATCAATTATAAATTGGAGAGAACTAAACATATTTACACTAATTAAGAAATATTAAGTGAATCTAGTAATACCTAATCTAATTAAGCACCCATTATCACACACGTCTAGTTGATGATTTAGCTTCTCATGATTAAAAAACTAAAGAGTATATTCATCAATAAAGTCAATGATTTCATTAGTAAGAGCAAGAAAAATAAAACTAAAAATATGTCTGCAACAATGGTTATACCTTGCTAATGGAAGAAGAAGAAAATAAGAAAAGCAATCTTCAACAATATCCTCCAGTGGAGTTCTTCTCTTTCCAAGGCAAAAGGAATGTTCCAAAAGCTAAAAAGTATAAAATTTTTGTAGAGAGTACTTTCTTCTAAACTATATACACAAATAGGGCAACCAATCTCCTTTTATTCTAGTGTTGGACGTAATTGCCCCTGTTCAGGCATTTTGTCACTTGCGAGGGCGCGGGCGGTTCACCAGTTGTATTCCGCGAACCACCATCCATCATCTGCTGCACATCTATTTGCGCTCCAGGGCACGTGCAAGCGTACACGGTCGTACAAGTAATACAGTGGCCCTTTTTCAGAGCCGGATGTCGAACCTACAGATACTGGACTAATTCAGTGAATTATCAAGTTCGGGTGTTAATCTAATCTTCACAAGTGTTGATTATAGAAATTTCGGAAAATTCTAATTAAGTCTAGGGGTGATCAAAAGACAGTCGAGAAACAATTCAAGAAGCAACTAGATTTAAGGCCTAATAATCATGCAATGCTACAATTCACAATGGTTTGAGTATGAAAACTTCAATTGTTGTCTCAAATAGTTAAAACGTGATGTTCATAGTCTTTCGAACCTCTAAACATGACAAACTAGTCTCACACCTACATCGTTGAGCAGGGATGTGATGTCCTAATTCGCGAGCAATTCAACTATGTGGAAGTGGTTTACGGAGTTTTGACCCTTGATTATGGATTTTCGTACCTCTACTCATTTAACCTAACTTAGCTTCACAACTACTTCTACGAGTGGTGATGTGAAAATTCTAAGTCGGTGTCTAGCTCATCCCGTATTAGTAGCCAAGCAAGGCAAATTAGGTATAATTTCTATCCTAACCGCTAATCTTATCGCAAAGATAAGAACTTTCTCCCTACATTCTTGTGTTCCAACCTAGGGTTACTCTTTAAAGCTTTTACCTAAGCTTAACGCATTGGTTTTCATGGTGATCAACCATAAAAATATTAATAATAAAGACTGTAATACAAAACAACAACTTAAAACTCAAACCAAGAAGAATTCATGCATTTACAATCATATCATGTGGCCTCAACCCTAGAGGAAGGGTTTTAGCCACTCATGTTCTTAAAAATACTTAGAAACATGATTCAAGTTGAGTACTTAAAAGAATAGGTAAAAGAGAATGAAAATTAGTGAACCCTAGGTAGAGTTCTTCCTTTCTCCCTTTGCTCCGTTCCGTTATTCTCAAAATATTTTGTGATAAAATGATTTTAGAAGCTAAGTGTTCTATTTATACTTAGTGGAAATTTACAATTTTTGGGCGGCCATGAACTGCCTCCATGTGACAGACCTTGTTGCGCCATCTTTCTCCGTGACATGGAGAAAACACACTGCATCACTGGAATGTTGACCGAGGCATGTCATGGCGCTGGCCAAAGGGCATGGCACGACCCTCATCACGACAAGGGCAGGGCGTGACACGGTAGCTGGCGCGCAGGAGTGACTGGCGTGGCACGGGTACTGGCGTGCAAGTGCACTTCCTGGCAGCATCTCGCGAGCACAAGGCATGAGCGTGGCACGGTGCTGGTCACGGAGAACGCACAGCGTGGCACACTGCTTGGCCCGGCCAGCCTTACCTTGGTATGTCCATTTGCATTTTTTTGCAATTCAATCCGAACTCCATTCCTTCACTTTAACCATCATTATTTGGTCCCTCATATGCATTTTACACCTACAAAACAAGGGCTAATCATGTTGGTTAGTTTAGGCTTATAGATATACCTAATCACATGAGAATATAATTAATTAAATTGACAAACTTGACTAAATTAAGTTACAAAATAGCACTTGGGCACATAATTATGCCCAAGATCACTACCCCACACTTAAAGCCTTGTTCATCCTTGAACAACTGTATTACATCTCATGCACATGAAGAACTCACACATAGCTAATTTAAACAAGACAATTAAAGCTAAGGCTACACCAATTTTTTTAGATAGCAAGTTAAAAATAGAGCATGCAAGATATAACCACTAAAATCACATATAACTACTTAACACTTCCTAGCTTAAAGAATCGACTCTCAACCTCAACAAACTCATGCAAATTAACCAATCAAGAAATCCGACTTAAATTTTCTCCTTTATCAAACATGTTCCCTACACAAGAGAGTTACCCATTTTCACTCATATGTTTTCAAATTATAACCTGAAAAAAGAGTTCACATGCAACATGTATTGACCCATAAGATTGCCTTTTTAGTGTCTTGCTCCACTAATTTAGGAATGTTTGAAAGTAAGATCAAGTAGGACTTAGTGGGTTGTAATGTAAGCTAAGGGACAGGTAGGTACTATTCTGGCCAATAATAGTGACTAGCTTCCCTAAGCTTTTAATCCATCACACTTTCATTAGGAATTTCCATCCTCTTACTTCACCTTTATTCTTGTCAACTCCCATTTTCCTCTTTTGTTTCCCCATTTTATTAGGCACACTTAAGCTGTTAGTAAGGAGTACTTGAGCAATTTTCTTTAATTTTCTTTTTCGCTTTTTTATTCTTTTACTTCCCACTATCCCTTAGTCATTTTAAACAAGTGCACCTCCAGTCTTTTCTTTATCTTCCACAACTACTCTTTTCTTTCTTCTTCCCACTCCTCACTCCTTAACACTCTTTTTTAATTTCACATAAGAGCTTAGGAGTTTTGGATAAAATCCAAGGCTATTGAAAAGAAGGGGTTGAGATCATGTTGTGGCTAGTAAGGAATAGGCTAAGGGCTCAATGGGGCTAACTAGGATTAGACATTTAAGGTAGGCAAAGCGAGGGATAAAAATTAGGCTTATTTAAAGAAATTCCTAAATCATCTCCTACAATCGACATCCCTCATTTCGTTTTGTATACACGCCAGGAAAGTTCTAGACACTACATAATAGCATGGATCATTCAAAAACCTTACACACATAGCACATGCACAATTCAAGACAAATTCAGCAGACTCTTAACTCAGCTAATCACAAGAATGAAAAATTCATCTTTAAGCATATTGAGTCACATTCAAGAATCTAGGTGTCTCCAACAGAGTTATACAACTGTTAAGAATGCTTCGAAATTAACAACACTTGCATCCCACAATCATGTATAGCACATAACAAGAACATCAAGCCATCAATCAACTAAGGGTTCAAAAAAAAAACCTATTGACTGACTTGTTACACCCCAAATTTTTTTTTGATGATTATTTGATGGTTATATGTAATATTAAGGGAATTATGGGTCATATGTTGTCCATAGGTGAGCAGGGATACATGTGCAAAGGGAAAAGCGAAGAGTATGTGAAGTTTGTAAATAAGAGTCAACTTTAAATGGTCATATCTCCAAACATATCCTGATAGAGAAGTCCCATAACTCAAATGAAAGGTATTTGAGTCTAGTTTATAATGAAAATAACCGCTCGTTAATCAGAGTTCGGAGTAAAAAGTTAAGCTCATTTAAAAACATCATTGTCGGCTGGGAAAGCACCCACGCACGCGGGCGCCGAGACAGGAAGGCAGCAGGCGCGCGCGCATGCAAGGGCATGTCGCACGGGCGCCGCACGTGGGCGCCGCCCAGACCTTGGCTAGCCCGCCTATATGAAATAAAATTAAGCTAGAAAGCTCATTTCTACTCCGTTTTAGTTGATTTTTTTTAGAATTTAGAGAATTCAAAGCCCTATCACATGGTGAAAGGATATCCCAGGTCAGAAACTTCAATCTTGTCTCTTTTGGGCTTTGAAAAGATAACCTTGGAAGAAAGTCATGGCTTGTTGTTGTCTTGTGGTTGGTTGTGGTATTGCTGCATTTTTAGATGATTCTAGGCAGAGGAAAGAGTAGGAGTTTGCTCCTACTTTAGCTTATAAAATCTAAAGGGTAAGTAATTCCATTATTGATTTCTTTAAGTTTATGAGGTCATAACTTGGAGAATGTCGTAGTATTGTGTTGTTGTTTTTTTGTGTGTTTTGTTGCATGTCGCTGCCCAATTTTTCTAGAACTTTGGGGAAGTGAAGTTGCTGCTTGTTGGGTTTGTAAATTGGACTTGAAAGGATCCTTAAGGAGTAAGCTTGAAAGGAAGATTTTTGGCAAAATTAGAGTCGACGTGCCAAGGTATGTAAAGGCGTCGCTTTCCTTGTTTTTCAAGCACGAAACTAAGTTTTTGAAAGGATCAATATTCCTATGTTTTTAAAATCATATTAAGGAATGTATGATCCTTTCCAAAGGGTTGGAAATACTTGGCATAAAGCTTGAATCCTTAAGAATGGTTGAAGAGAACAAATGTGAAGAGAAAGGCGTAATTTTTATACAATTATTGCTATAGTTCTAAATCGAGTCTAAAGTCCACTTAACGTGGGCATTGTGAGCTGGTCCTTTGCAGTATACTATATATGTGATGTTGAATATATGTTAAGATCTGGTCACTTAGTGAAATTGGTAGGAAATGCTAAGACGCCGACATATAATTGAACTTAAGCTAAGAAGATGAAGCTAAGATGATTGAGGGTAAACAAACTTATTGAAATGACGTTTTAATAAATATTGTTAATCCCTCCTATATGTTTATGTTTTAAAGGGCTTAAGGTAAAAAGTAGATTTTATGTGTTTCCTTTTTAAAGTTAAGCAAGCGGCACGTAGCGAATAAGCTAAGTCGATACATGTTAACGGGGAAAGCGTGGCTAAGTTGTCAATTAGGCAAAGAGGTAAGTGCGTATGAGAATTGATGGAATAGTGAACACGAGGGTAAATACTTGAGTGTGTAGTGATTAATTTTTGGCAAAAAAGTTAAGATGAATAAGGAAAGTAGAGCTAAATATTGTTAAATTACACGATACGGGTTACTATGGTGAACGAGGTAGGAAACAGCTAGGAAAATTAACCCTGTTCTAAAGACGTTAAGAAAATGAGTTATAAATTATGTTGTTTATGTTCAATATGTGTTACGTTGACAAATAACCACTAATGTGTTAACCTTCTACAAAATAATTACAGTTGAATGTCTGCAAAATAGTAACTTAAGTTTAGAAGCTCTCTGCTATACCCCCTAAACGATTATGTTAAGTTATCTATTCTAAGTGTTGAAATTTTCTACCATGTCTGAAAAGGGTAATCCTAGGATCTTCTAAGTCACTTATTATTATGTAAGCTTT
>JACEIK010000797.1:244592-262334 GCA_018107945.1 Datura stramonium
AAGAAAGAATTCAGAAGTCGAGAATTGAGTCCAGTATGAATCTAGCAAGCATGTTTTATAATATTATGATATATATTCAGAATGAAAGTTAGTAAAGCATTTGTTATACTGATTTGGAGATAACTAGACAGCATGGTGGCCTTATCGGCCCGCATAGGGTTCCCTATATGAGTGTTATTCTGGTTAGCTGATGTTATAGTACATGTGGCTATAGGCCCAGTCGGCCGGAGGCTGTATTTACAGCCATTATATAACCTGTTGATTCCATGAAACAGAGTTAGAGCCATCCAAGCACCAGATGTGCTTAGGCTTAGTAGTCTAGCAATTCAGGTCCTAATAGGGCACCAGGTGCCAGTCATACCCCACAAGGCGAGGCGTGACAGTTACCTTCAATGGAAAATTTCTAAAAATCCCTGACTTGACACGATGGGTGGTGTTCTTTATGTGGTACAACGGGTCGTTGCTACCACTCATTGCCACTAAGAAGGGTTTCTGGGACTCTCAACCAATGATTCACACCACGAGTCATTGTTTTGGACGACGACTCGTTGGTTGAGTGGTAGGGTCCTAGGAAAGGAGTTCTGAGTTGGGGAACCAACGAGTGACAGGACGACTCATTGTTTCTCACAACGGGTGGTTCCATGTCCCATGGGTTCCCAAGGAAGCAAGCATTGCTGACCACGACTGACACAATGAATTGTTGGAGCTAACCATGACTCACTTTCTTAGTCGTTTTGAGGCAACTTTTCTGGTTTTCTTCTAGATTTTTTTCTTGCAAGGTCTGAGTCTTATCTAGGAATGTTTTGGGGTATTACACCATGACTCATTAGGACCAGCCTTTGGTCCTGGGTCTGAAAATTTCCTTTCTCTAGAATTCTCACAATGGATGACAGGATGATTCATTGGTGGGAACAATGGGTCACTGTTTCTTCTCGTTGCTCCTGGAGCAAATTCTAATTTTTTTTATCTCAATTAGACACCTCCACTTAACGTGTCACCTAATGACTCATTAGGTGACTAGAAGACTAATTTGATAACGTACAAATTCACTCCTATTAGCAAAAAAGTGTAGACGATCATTGGCAAAACAAATATAATCAACGAGTGTTTGGGTCAAATTCCATAAGAAATAGTAGTTGATCACACAATAGTTGTATATCAAATTGAAGTAACTTGCATCAATGTCTCAAAAACATTAAAGTAAAAATTGGGGAAATCACAACTTGTTAATTGAACTAAAAATTTGCACACGAAAATAAAGCGTAGAAATACCAAAGTAGAGAATACCAGGGGTGTGATATTACCGGAGCATCATCAGATTGGGATTACTAACAACTCCTACCATTACTCAACAGTATAATTAGTTGTGGATGAGGTGGAACCTTATGTTTTTCAACCAATTAGGTGTCTTATACCTCGGGTTTTCTCAAACCCCAAAGTCCTTTCAAAACAACCACATAAACTTGGGCGAGAATAAACTATTTCTAGCTTGATTCTCAATGTGTGTGTGACAATAGGTTTTGGCTATCTCTAGCCCAATCCCACATGATCAACACCCAATTACCCACTAATGTTTCATCAGCCATATTATATATTACCTTTTAAAGAAAAATTAGAGTAAGTAAATATAACCCACATTTGCAACTATGAGTATTTAGATTAAAACTCAGATGAAACACTAAAATTATACCAATTGAGTAAATCTAAGATCAATTAAACAATACCCGATCCAAATCAACCCCAATCATTCACACACCCCTAGCAAGGAATTTAGTTATGCATGTAAATAGAAGAAGACATTTCAGTAATTAATAATTCAATATCGATTCAACAAAGTGAGTAAAATAATTCAAGCACAAGGTTCTAGTCTCTAATGGAATTTTTCTACCTTTTCAAAGAAGAAGATGAAGATTTCTCTATCTACAATTCAATCCTCCAACCTCTGTCTACTTTCTATTCAATATTCAATACAATGAAATAATGATTTAGAATAGAAGTTTCAGTTCTCCTTTTAAAAATGTACAAAAGTAGGGTACGAAATACTCCTCTTTTTCTGAACTGGATGCTTTTGCCCTTTTCTGACGGATCTCACTTGCGAGTCACTGGCAGTTCGCCGGTGCTGATCTGCGGTTTGCTGGTCTATCACATCTGGAGGCCAATGGGTTATGGATCAATTCGGTGTTGGCACTGGCAGTAGGAATCTGCAATTAGTCGGCATTTCACCGGTGTCCTCCGGTGGATCGCCGGTCCTCATCTCAATTTTCATGCTTCTTTTTTCTCAATTTTATTCTTTCTCTGCTCATGTTAAATACCTGCAATGATCAAGGAGAAAGAGCATAAAATCACCTAAATGACTTGAAAACCAAACAAAAACTCATGTCTAAGAGCCTAATGAGTTGGTAAATTACCAACTCATCAAACCCCCAAACTTGAATCATTGCTTGTCCTCAAGTAATTCAATTCTTTACAGCTGATGGAACAGCATGTCATACCATATGAGTCTATGCAACAAGGTCCACTGAGCCTAAGACAACACAAAAACACTCGCCGACTCAAGAAAAAGAGAAGAGACTCCCTAAAACATATTGCAAAAGATTCAAGAGGTAATCACAATGAATAAGCATGATTCACAAATGTTTTCATTCTTCAAAACAAAAGCATGATTTATCAAAACAAGCACGCATATTCTTATATATTCACATTCAAAGCTTGCCTTGAAGCTCACACACTCATGTCTCAATCACTTCTTCACACCAATGCAAGCATGTTCTCCAAGGGGGTGATGACACTCACGAGAAGACAAAATCCCCTTTTATTATCAAGCAATGCACACACAAGAGATTATAGAATAAGACATAACACTCACTCATACTAAGAATTCTCCATGCACACAACTTGACCCATAGGCTTACCTTTCATGTAACTCACCACTAATGTAGAGTTGCTACACTCAAAATAAATTAGGACTTCAGGGTCATAATGAGGGATAGGGATTAAGGTAGGATAAATAATTAGTTCTAGTAGTTAGAACCTCCCTAATGCCTTTTTGTGGACATTTGCAACATTCCCTCCTTTTCTTGACATCACTTCCTTATCTCTCCTTGTTCATCATTTTCCTTATTCTATTTAGAAAGTGCCACCCTTATAAGTCCTTTAGATTTCACATTTCGCCTTTTCTAAGCAAGAGGTAACACCTTTCACTATTCTTTCTCATTTCAATGATTCACGGTTCGTCAACCAACTAATTTATTCATCTTAATTACAATTTGGTGCTACCTTATATTGAAGCTATTCACATTTCTCCCTTTTATTGTGAACCCCAAAACATAGACTTTTACCTCATTTCCACACATTTTCTTATCTCTCCCTATGTATTTGGCTTGAAGCCACATTTTTTTTAATTTTTTCACCACTAGAAACTAGGGAGGATGGGTGCCAAAGACGAGGATTAAGAAATGTCATTGGGATTTTAATGTGGTTCCCAAGAAGAAGGGTCAAAGGCTCAATATTGGCTAGCAAAGGAAGATGCTTTATGAGGCCATTTTTGGTGAAGTGACTAGCCATAGAAAGCCTAAAATCATGTTATAAGTGCAACTACATCTAGAATTTGTCCTTGAGTCACACTTATGGCAAGTTCTAGACAAACGTATATGCATGGGAATCAATGGATCAGCCCCACCATATAAAGCATCACACTCCAAGGAGTTCACAGAATACATCACCACAGCCAGATTATGACTTAAGATAATTGAGCATGCGAATCAACAAGCCAAACAAGGAATGTGCAATACGTTAAAAGAGGGTGCTATATTTTCCATTTCAAATACCTCATTTTTTCAAAATTCATTTTTCCATGCCACACAAAAATTTTCTATGTATCTATAGAAAACAATTTCAAAAAGACTCAAATATATGGAATTTTCCCTTAAGAAAGCCGCCTCAGAATCTTTGGGAAATGTTACCCGGTTCGACAATAGAAAGAGAAAAAAAAAGAAATTATTCCTCAAAAAAGAAACATGGCATAAAGAAAACCCTTAAAGTTTATTCACTAACTACTATTCACAAAGGAGGAAATCACACTTGGGTCATGAACCATTTGGCAATTTAAATAGGAACCCAATCATTTGCACTAACAATTCAAGAACAAAATTTTCATTTCATTCATCCTGAGCCCGACAAATGCTCAACAACCAACAACAGTTTTCAAAACAATAGCCCAATAAGGGAAAGATCAATCATCAACGATAAAAGCCCGAAAAAGGCTCAACAACCATCACAACTTCAAAAAAATCCCGACAAGGGCACAAAATCAACAACAATGACCACAAAAGAGATACACTCATGTAAGTATAAGAAGACATTGCATTAATTAATAATTAAATATCCATTCAACAAAATGAGTAAAAAAATTCAAGCAGAAGGTTCAAGTCTCTAATGGAAGTTTTCTACCTTTTCGAAGAAGAAGATGAAGATTTCTCTCTCTACAATTCAATTCTCCAACCTCTCTCCACTCTCAATTCAATATTCAATACAATAGAATAATGNCTCTCCACTCTCAATTCAATATTCAATACAATAGAATAATGATGTGCAATAGAAGATTCAGTTCTCCTTTTAAAAATTTAGAAAAGTAGGGTTCAAAATACTCCTCTTTTTCTGAATCGGATGCTTTTTCCCTTTTCTGACGGACCTTACTTGCGAGTCACCGGCAGTTCACCGGTGCTGATCCCCAGTCCATTGGTTTGTCGCATCTAGAGAATAGTGGGTTCTGGATCAATTCGACATTAGAACTGGCAGTTCGCCGGTGCTAATCCGCGATCCTCCCCCATTCTTCTTTAGCACAGTAGGTATGTGATTAGCTAGCATTTCGCTGGTGTCCTCCGGTGGATCGCCAGTCCTCATCTCAATTTTCATGCTTTTTTTTCCAATTTCATTCTTTCTCTAATCAAGTTAGATATCTATAAAGATCAATGAGAAAGAGCATAAATTCACCTAAATTACTTGAAAATTAAACAAAAACTCATGTCTAAGAGCCTAATGAGTTGGTAAATTACCAACTTATCAAACCCCCAAACTTGAACCATTGATTATCCTCAAGTAATGCAATTCTCTACAGCTGATGGAACATCATGTCATACCATATAAGTCTATGCACCATGGTCCACTAAGCCTAAGACAATCCAAAAACGCTCACTAACTCAACAAAAAGGAGAAGAGACTCCCCAAAACATATTGCAAAAGTTTCAAGAGGTAACCGCAATGAATAAGCATGATTCACAAATGTTTTCATTCTTCAAAACAAAGGCATGATTTATCAAAAAAAGCACACATATTTTTATATATTCACATTCAAAGCTTGCCTTGAAGATCACACACTCATGTCTCAATCACTTCTCACACCAATGCAAGCATGTCCTCAAAGGGGGTGATGCCACTCACGAGAAGATAGAATCCCTTTTTATCATCAACCAATGCACACACAAGGGATGATAGAATAAGACATAACACTCGTTCTTACAAAGAAATTCTCCATGCACACAACTTGACCCATAGGCTTGCCTTCCTTGTAACTCGCCACAAATGTAGAGTTGCTACACTAAAAATCAATTAGGACTTGGGGGTCATAATGAGGGCTAGGGGTTAAGGTAGGATAAGTAATGAGTTCTAGTAGTTATAACCTCCCTAATGCCTTTTTGTGTACACTTGCAACATCCCCTCCTTCTCTTGACATCACTTCCTTATCTCTCCTTGTTCATCATTTTCCTTATTTTGTTTAGAAAGAGCCACCCTTATAACTCCTTTAGATTTCACATTTATCCTTATCTAAGCAAGAGGTAACACCTTTCACTATTCTTTCTCATTTCAATGATTCACGGCTTGTCAACCAACCAATTCATTCATTTTAATCACTATTTGATGCTACCTCACATTGAAGCTCTTCACATTTCTTCCTTTTCTTGTGAATCCCCAAACATAGGCTTTTGTATCATTTTCACACATTTTCTTATCTCTCCCTATGTCTTGGGCTTGAAGCCCCATTTCTTTCAATTTTTCATCACTAGAAACTCGGGAGGGTGGGTGTCAAAGACGAGGATTAAAAAGGGTCATTGGGGTTGTAATATGGTTTCCAAGAAGATGGGTCAAAGGCTGAATATTCACTAGCAAAGGAAGATGTTTTAGGAGGTCATTTTGGGTGAAGTAACTATTGATAGAAATCCTAAAATCATGTTCTAAGTAGAGCAACATCTAGAATTTATCCTTGAGTCACACATAGGGAAAGTTCTAGACAAACGTATATGCATGAGAATCATTCAATCAGCCCCACCACACAAAGTATCACACTCCAAGGATTTCACAAAATTCATCACCACAGCCAGATTATGACTTAAGACAATTGAGCATGTGAATCAACAAGCTAAACCAGGAGTGTGCAATATATGACAAGAGGGTGCTACATTTTCCATTTCAAATGCCCCATTTTTTCAAAATTCATTTTTCCATGCCACACAAAAATTTTTGGTGGTAGCTCTCAAAACCAATTTCAACAAGACTTAAAAATATGGCATTTTCCCTTAAGAAAGCCGCCTTGGAATCTATCATTGAGAAATGTCACCCGGTTTGACAAAAGAAAAAGAAATAAAGGAAATTGCTCCTCGGGAAAGAATAATGGAATAAAGAAAAGCCTTGGAGTTTATTCACTACCTACTATTCTGTAACACCCCAAAAGTGTCTAAGACTAGATCCAAAACNATCCAAAACTAGTGAGTTGAGATATTTCAATACCCTGGAGTTTTGGGCTAAGTTTTAAACCGTTCTGGATGTGTGGATAGGTCTGATCCCAATGAATTCCATGGATACTAGGTTTTAATATCAATTTCCAAGTGTTAAAAGTGCAATGGATGAAAATTAAGGTCATAAGGAACTTCTAGCACAAAGTTGAGTCGAGAACCTTTTTACCGATTGAGTTTTTGTACAAGTTCTATCAAGGGTCAACTTATAATGACTATAGATCCCATTTTAGAAAGTTTTTTTTGATGATTCAATATACAAATTGAATCTCTTTGATTCTTCTTTCCAATGCATCCTACCTTGCATCAATCGGAGTTCGTAGTAAAATGTTATGAGTAATTTGGTGAAACTGCATCAGCATCATAGAATGATTCATTAGGTGAATCTTTAAGTCACCCAACGAATCGTTAAGTCACCCTTTAGGTGTCCAAAATTAATGGAAAACTTCATTTTAAGAGTGGACTTCATGACTGGTCAAGTGACCTGTTAAGTCACCTCACAAATCATTAAGTGACTCGTTAAGTGGCGAAATTTGCTGAAAATTCTAGTAGACTTCACGGATTGGACTCACGACTCATCCAGTACCTCATGAGTCATGACATCCATCATGAGGATTGGCAGGGTCCCATTTCCTGCAAAATCTTAAGGGTGTTCTCATAAAACCCTATGTTCCTAATTTCTAAACTATGTCATTTTTAAGGGTTTCTTCTAGTCTAATCTCTCATTCTATCAAGATACTCTCTCAAACACTTCTTTCTCCTCTCTCTCAAGGTTCAAGGATTCTTCAAGGGATTATTCAAAGACTATAAGGTAAAGAAAAAGTGGGAGATTCTTCGAAGCAGGTATGCGGGTTTTTCAACAAGGATATTATTCCATCCTTGTGCTCCAAAATGTTTTATCAAAAGCCCAATTTAAATTATTCTAGAAAAGCATGACCTAGGGTTTAAATTGATGGGTGATTTCTTCAATGTTTTCTTGAATTGTAAAACCCACTAGAATTATGAGCTAATTGTGATTATAAACTATTTGAATGTCTTGAATTATGTGCTAGATGGTGAAAATATATGATGTTAGAATGTTCTTCATGAAAGGGCTTGAATGATCATTGGGGTTTTATTATTATTCAATCAATTGAATCCATGACTAGCATCCATGTATGAAATATGTGAAGATTGTAAGAATTCCCTAATAGTTAGAGTGAGCTATTTTCTAAATATGTCGAGATGAAATTAGAGCATATGGGCTCGATTAATTGAATATAAAATATGTATTAACCTTATGTTTTCAGTGGAACTGATTGGGTATTAGGTAAATCTACAATAATGGCTTAATTAATGCATCCTTCTCGTGAATTAGGGTAAATCTCGAAATGGGTCTTATGAAATTAAAATATATGCTTCTCCCATGATCTCGTTGTAGATGTATAAGTTATGATTTAAGTATATGGCTTTCCATAAATCTAGAATATATGAATAAACGTATGCATTTTAACATACAAATTAGACCTATGGATCATGAATGACTCTATGATATATGTCAATTGATATGAATCTAGAACTTAAATTTTGTGAAAGTATTATGCATGATGTGAATCTAAAGATGCTCACTAATGTAACACCTTTGAATAAATATTGATATGGCTCCATGACAATATGAATTATGATGATCAAGCATGAGAATGAAATTTCAGAATATTGGGCTTGTTTTTAGAAGAAAGTTGCCCTAGTTCTTTCGAAATGAATGTTGTATGATGAAAGTAGTGTATGTTCATGTTTCTGATTAGCTGTAGTAGAATATACCAGATATACAATGTCAGATTAGTACTCCTCATGTTCTAGTCAGCTAGGAACTCTCCATAGCTGAGAATAACTCCCCAGGTAAATAGGGGATCCTCCATTGCAGAGAGTGACTCCCTAGTTCAGTCGAGATCCTCTATAGTAGAGAGTGACTCCCTAGTTCAGTTGGGATCCTCCATAGCAGATAGTGACTCCCTAGCTCAGTCAGGATTCCTCCATAGCAGAGAATTACTCTCTTAGTTATGTTATAGGTATGATTCAGTTCTGTATTATGCAGATTTCAGATTACATCAGATTTAATATATAAGAATTAGACTCAGTTACCAGTTGTGATCCAGTATAGTGTGTGACGCTAGATTAAGGTTCAGCTCTTAATAACTGTTTAGGACTTGACCCTTATGCATGAGTTTGATGATGTTTTAGAACATGAGATCCAAAAGAAAGTTTCATATATATATATGTGTGTGTGTATGTGACTCATAAGAGGATTGTTGCATGTTAAATCAGTTATGTCGATGTACTTTGCTATTTCCTTATCGTGTATTTGTATATTTACTTATTTATGTTATCTCGCATGCTTAGTACATTCCAAGTACTGAACTCAGGCCTTTTGTGCTATATCTTTTCATGATATAGGTTTAGGTTTTCAGACTCAGCCTCATGGTTAGATACGTTTCATTCCCTCTCAGCTGCTAGTGGTGAGTCCTCATCTCCTGAGGACATCATTTATGTTTATATTTTTGTTATGTTTCAGTTTTCAGATTTTAAGAGTTAGCTAGGGGTTAGTCACAACAACTCATCAATTTAGTAGGAGGCTTTCAGACTTGTCTAGATAGATTAAGCGTTGTATCAAAGTGTTGTTACAATTATTCTTATGACTCCTTATTAGACTCTTGCAGTTAGCTTCCGCTCATTTATGTTGATAGTTGTTTCTAGTGTTAAGTGATATGCTATAATTATGCCATGGGTCGACTTGGAGCCTTTCGAGGTTCCTTGTCCCGTGTTACAGCTAGGGTGTAAACTCAGGTCGTGACAAACTTGGTATCAGAGCAAAGATTTAGAGTCTCCTAGGGTGTCTGAAAGCCACGTTAAGTAGAGTCTTCTTCATGAGTGTGAAGCGCACCACACTCATTACGAGGAGGCTACGAGACGTTTTAGGAATTTTCTCTTTTCTTCGTGATTCTTATCATACGTAGAGTATGAATCCCTAAATAGTTCCTTCCCTGACTCGTGCTTTATGCGATCGCCGATAATGCCTCCTAGATGAGAAAATGGAAGGAGAAATGGTAATGAGTGCCAGCAAGTACCACCAGCCCCAGCAAACGCGATGGACGACCATGTTACCCATGCTGAGTTCTGGGCAACTCTTAATATGTTGGCACAAGCCGTGAATGCCCAGATTAATAGGCAAGCAGTGGCTCGCATTCCCCAAAATGGGAATGTAGCATCAACAAGGGTGAGGGATTTTCTCTGAATGAACCCACCTGAGTTCTTGCGAACAGAGGTAGACGAGGACACGTATGAGTTCTTGGAAGAAATTCAGAAGATTACCACATCATGGGGGTGACGGGAATTGAGAGCGTAGACTTAGCCTCCTACCAGCTAAAATGAGTTTATTATATATGGTTTTGTCAGTGGAGGGACAGACAAGGGATTGGAGTAGGCCCCGTAGGTTGGGCTGCATTTAAGACTACGTTCTTGGACAGGTTTTTCCCTAGAGAGTTGAGAGGCTAAGGCGGCAGAAATCATCAACCTGAAACAGAATGACATGACAGTTCAAGAGTATGTGTTGGAACTTACCCAGTTATCAAAGTATGTCCCAGAGATGGTAGCGGACCAGAGGGCCCGAGTGAGCAGGTTCGCGAATGGAGTGTCAGACTCCTTGATTAAAGAGTGCAGGACTGCCATGTTGCACATGGATATAGACCTCTCACGTTTGGTGATATTCATGCAACAAACGGAGGCGGAGCAGGTGAAGGAAAAGGAGAGAGAGGCTAAGAGGGCCAGGATAGGAGATTTAGAGTTCTCTTAGCCAAGGATGAGTGGTGGACACCGCTCACTTTCCCACCAGAAATTGGCAGCCCCAGCATTTTCGACAGTCAGTGCTCCATACAAACCTAGAGTAAGGGAGATTACATATCCGATGTGTACCAGCTGTGGGAAGTACCACTTGGGAGAATGTATGGCTGGATTGAATGTTTGTTTTTGGTGGGGCCAGTCGGGCCATAAGCATCGAGATTGCACAGCGGCAAAGCGAGGCAAGAGTAGATCCTCAGCCATCTCTTCAATAGCTCTGATAGCCCACCCATTTCAGCAGGGTACATCATCTATCCTGGGTGGCAGACATCATCAAAATTGCTCCTATGTCGTAATAGCACACCAAGATAAAGGCAAGTCACCAGTAGTGGCCACAGGTATGTTGTGGATCCTGCATAAATCTTTGTATGTTTCTAGCCCAGAACCCAGTATTAAATAAGGAGCTTGTGGTTGTTGTTAAGAAGAGGTTGTCGATGTGTGATGTGAATAACTGTTAATATAAGACTAGCTGTGATAGTTAGAGGTGAAAGGGGGAGCTATGAGTTAGTGAATTATTCCCAACCTTGAGAAATATTCAGGAGCCTCAAAATGATGGCTTAAAGCTAAGGGGGAGATGGTAAGTATGTGAGCCTAGTCCAATCTTGGATTTGATAGTAGGGGATTTCTAACCCTAACAATCATGATATGTCAACCCCTTCAGGTTCAAATAATTTCTCTGGTAGTTTAGTTGAAGTTGAGTTATACCCATCCCTATATGCGGACTCCTAGTAGTTCTAGATATCCGCTTCATACAGCGATGTCGATCTTACTTCACTAATCCTTTAGGTTAATTTTTGTGTTACGAATTAGTTATGTGTGTGAATTTCATGTATCCCAGTATGATCAGCTCGAACTCAGTCTTTATAACATGCTTAGTAGCTCAGCAGACTCAGATTATCTCATGTATGTGCTCAGTTTTAGATGTCATGAATGATTCATGTTCATGAGACCTTCAATTGAAGTTAGATAAGATATTATGAATGCTAACCCTGTAATAGAATGTTATTTTAGAGCGAAGGCTCAGTCTGCATTAGTTCAGTACCAGTTAAAAGGGAAGAATACTTCTTAGTGTTCTACCTAGTTCCATGTCAGCTCCATGTCTTTCAATCCCTCTCAGGTCTTAACATGCATGTTTGATTCAGATATTTAATTCAGCTATGTAAGATCAGCTCAGAGTCAGATACTCCATCAGTTTCAGTTGTAAATGTTCAGTATCAGCGATATTAGTTCTTTCCTGGATTCTTGAGCATGTTTAACCTACATTTGAGGACGAATGTTTCCAAGGGGGAGATATTGTAACTCCCCAAAAGTCTCTAAGACTAGATCCTAAACTAGTGAGTTGAGATATTTCAATGCCCTGGACTTTTGGGCTAAGTTTGGAACCGTTCTATATGTATAGATAGGTACAATAACAATGAATTCTATGGATACTAGGTGTTAATATCAATTCCCAAGTGTTATAAGTGCAATGGATACAAATTATGGTCATAAGGAACTTCTAGCACAAAATTGAGTTGAGAACCTTTTAACTAATTGAGTTTTCGTACAAGTTCTAGAAAGGGTCAACTTATAACGGCTATAGATCCCATTTTACCGAGTGTTTTTGGGTTATTCAATATATCAAATGGAATCCCTTTGAGGCTTCTTTCCAACACACCCGACCTTGCGTCAATCGGAGTTTGGAGTAAAAAGTTATGGGTAATTTTGTGAAACTGCATCAGCATCACAAAATGATTCGTTAGGTTAATTGTTAAGTCACCTAACAACTCGTTAAGTGACAAAAATTTTTGGAAAACTTCATTTTCGCAGAGGACTTCACGACTGGTCAAGTGACTCGTTAAGTCACCTCACGAATTGTCTTAGAGATATCCTCGGTCTTGATTCTCAACTGATGGTAACCTGATCTAAAGTCAATCATGGAAAACTTAGTAGCACCTTGTAGCTGATCGAATAAATCATCAATACGAGGCAACAGATATTTATTCTTGATCATCGCCATATTAAACTGTTTGTAATCAATGCACATTCTCATTGTACCATGTTTCTTTTTCACAAATAAAACAAGTGCATCCCAAGGTGATACACTAGGCCTGATGAACCCCTTATCAAGTAGCTCTTGGAGTTGAACTTTCAATTCTCTCAACTCAGCTGGAGCCATATGATATGGAGGTATAAAAATAGGATGAGTCCCTGGAACTAAAGCAATGCTAAACTCAATTTCTCTTATTAGGGGTAGTCCAGGTAATTCTTCTGGAAACACATCAATAAATTCTCGAACAATAGGAAAACTGTCAATAGTAATATCTCGGCTTGAGTGTCATGAACGGTAGCAATAAAACCCAAACACCCATGATTAATCATTCGATGTGCCTTTACATAAGATATGATCTTTTCTTGGGTCACATGAGTCATGCCTTTCCACACTAAAGGTGGCCCTCTAGGAAAATTAAAATGTATGAGCATAGCATAGAAATCAACCAAAGCATAACATGATGACAACCAATCCATACCCATAATCACATCAAAGTCAGACATTGGTAATTCTAGTAGATCAACTATGGTGTCCTTGTCTTGAACAGATATTATACAGTCTCTGTAAACTTTTTCCACTGCCAAAGTCTCCCCCACTGGGGTCATAACCATATATGGAACAATAAGAGGCTTAACTCTTCATTTTAAGAATATAGCAAAAGATAGAGATACATACGAATACGTAGAACCAGGATCAATAAGAGCATATGCCCCATGAGAGTTGATAATAATAATACCTGCGACTACTACATTAGATGCCTCGATATCTTGTCTGGCCATAGAAAAGAATCTAGGTGGTCCACCCGCTCCCTACACAACCTGTGCACCCTATCGACCCTATCCACGAGCACCCTGCTGAGCAGCCCTAGCTGGCTGAGCCTTAGTATGTGTACCCGTTCACAATTTCAGGCTATGGATTAGCCTGTGCCCTTGTTGAGCCCTTGTTTGATGGGTCCCAGCTCAACTACCACCGGAGGTAGTACCATGCCTCGCACCCTGTCTAACTGGTTCCATTGATCGACTAGCAGATGAAGACACACGTTTATTAGCCTCTGTGAAATAAATATTTCAAGATTATACTTGAATCAATTCAACACATGAACAAAGAATGAAAGAAGGGAAAACATCCTAAATGTTCGGTAGCCTCGAGGTCATAAGTATGGGTGCCTGCATACCCATGAACCAGACTCCACTAAACACTGCTCCATGACCCGGGACTTAAAGCCTAAGCTCTAATACCAACTTTGTCACATATAAAAATACCCCCTAGACGTGTCTGGCACCCGCTAACATCATCAACAAGGGCAAACCAATTTATCCATTTCACATACTCATTTATATAAGCAGTGAGAGAAAATATGTGCAAGTCTAAACACATTAATCATTTTTAAATAAAAATAGGGAATTCAACAGAATCTAAAATTAATCTATCAATTCATCAATCATTCAAATATTAGGTGTCTAGCCCAAATCCCACAAAAGACCATGGAGCATCTAATAGAGTTGCATGAATCAAACTGTCGGCCATGCTAGCTCCATTAAAGAAAATGTAGGCTATAAAATAGATAGAGCTAAAATGACAGCCTCCACGAATTAATTATAATAAAAAGAGTTTGGTGTGCTTAAATATAAGATATACATGGATGGCCTCGAAGACCATTGATTCTGCCAAGCACATGCTCATCTCAACACATGAACCAGGCAGACAAAACACATTTGTAAAAGAAATTTGAAAAGCAAGCATTCAAAGCTTAAAGTCTCACTTACCTCGAATTCACAACTCAAGCACACTTTTCAATAACTCAAAACTATGCTATCAGATCTTCGAATCACCTCAAACTATACAAAAATGAGTTTAGAATGGTAAAAAACACTTCAGTAGACGTTTCCTTTATTTTTAACGAAAGTCAAATTCATGGTCAAAGGTTTGACCAAAAAGTCAACTCTGGTCAATGGGACAGATTTCCCGAACTATGACAACCAACAAATTCTCCTCAAAGAGAGGATTTTATAACATTAATCAAAATCAAAATTTGATAATGTTTGCCCTTTCAAATTGATGATTTGAGTTGAAGAACCCTAGGGCTAAACTTTCTCAATTATTCAAAATTTCCCCATGTTTCTACCCTGAAAACTTTCATATAATTGCTTAATAAACTCAAGAGAAAGATTACGATCATTACCTTGATGATTTGAGATGAAAATCCCTATTTTTCTCTTTTCTTTTCCTCTCTTTTTCTCCTTTTGTTCTCTTTTCTTCTACTGCGTTTGATTTTCTTCTCTTCTTTTATTTTCCACATTATGTTTCTGGTTTCCAACCCGACCAATCATTTTATTTCCTTTTTTTCTCTTATTCCCTTCTCTTTTTTTTCTTTTTTTTGGTGTCCCTTAGTCCCTTTATTTTTTTAAGCTTATATTACAAAATTACCCTTATTAAAAATTTAGGTTATTACATGTGTCACTTGCAAATAGCATAATTCCCCTCCATATCGAGCACGCAAAAGATAATGGCTTCTCTAGTGATGGTGGGGGCTGGGGTCGCCCTTGCTTTCCCCTTTCCCTTGCTTTTAGATGTGGCTTGGTTTCCTGGAGAATTTCATTATCTGAAAAGCCATGATAGTGCCACAGAACATTATATCTTTTTTTTTAAAAAAAAAATTAATGAACACTAAAAACGAACATCTGTTCTAATCTAAGGAAAGAAAGTATAAAAATTTGATTACAAACAAATTGAAGAGTTTAGGAGTTAAGCGTTGGCAACACTGGCATAACACCGGCGGAATGCAGGTGAAGACCCGCGAGGTGCCGATTAGTCGCCAGTCCTTTACAGTAGACTAGGGTAACGGTGTTCATCGGGTGCCACACCGACATTTTTCTGGTCTTGACCCGGGGAGTGCCAGTGAATCGCGGGTTTGAGGCAGTGGACTGAAGCCTTGTACCTCGGCTAACGATTCAAGGGGCATTTCGTCAGGCCTGACTAGTGGTTCGCTGATGAACTCCATTTAGTGCATTTCATCCCAAACTCATTTAAGAAAAAACCTTTCACATTCATGGATTACTTACCCAACACAAAAAAGAACATAAAATAAATGACAATTTATCCTTAAGAAAGACGTCATTCTATCTTTCATCGGGCAAATCGTGCATTCTAATCACTTGGGGCTACTCAGACTTCTCCCCCAACTAAAATCAAGCACATCAAGAATAAAATATTTTACCATAGAGGATACCCACATTAACATTTAGCATTTTATCACCACCCCCAACATACCCACAATATGAAAAATATTCAATCAATGAGAAGTACAAGAAATGGGTAATGGGGAAACATGAGTGGGGGACAATGTCATATCTACCATACTCGATTATAGAATCACATTTGCAAATATTAGCACATTGGAGTTGGGATACACATACCAAATGGAATTTTAGAGACGGAGTGATAAATTGAAAGTTTCAAACATAACCAACAATGGTGATGTAGAAAGGGAAAATTTATGTTGCTTTGAGAGGGATTTTGGGTGTGGAGAAGTGAGAGTAAAAGTATGAAGATGGGGGTCTATATAGGTGGGAGAGGGGGATTGTATTTGGTAGTGGGAAGGTGGAAGTTAATGGTAGGAGTTAAAGGAGGGGAATGAGGGAGGTTTTTGGAAATGGAGGGATTTTTGGGAAGGTGAAAGGGTAGTAGTTAGGAGAAAAGGTGGGAATAGGAGTAATGGAAGAGTGAAAAAGCAGATTTTGATTGGTTCTTGGTGTTTTAAATCTGTTCTGGGTCGGGTTTGGTCAACGGGTCAGTCAAGATAAAATAATAAATTCACTTACCTCCACCGGTGCTAGACCTGCGACCACCGGTGGGTATTGGCATTTTGCCGGTTCTACCGCCAGCGACCCAACTATATGCCCAGTTCACTGGTTCAAACTGTGATCCACTAGCGTCTCATGGGTCAAGATATGCATATCACGATGAGTTGCAGCTCAACCATAGAATTCAAAAATTCTTCCAGGTGCACAAGTTCGAACCCGCGCCAGACCGGCATTTTGCAAGTTGGCACTAACAGTTCATCGATGGACCGCCGATTCTTTCCTCTTTTTCCTCGGATGCTAGATTATACCTATGTGTGGGCGGCGACCCGTGATTGATCATCGGCGTTTCATTGGTTTAGTGCAATAGCTTCCTTGTTATCCTTCTCCTTGTTTTTCATCCAATCTACCTACAAAAGAAAGAACAACAAAAACATCAAAGTGCTCAAAGTAAAAATGCTTGGGTTGCCTCCCAATAAGAGCCTTAGTTAACGTCGTCACACAATGGATACCTTCTCCATCTTTAACAATCCAACGGGTCATCCTTGGATTCACTCTCATCATCAACTGGTTTTTCATGCTCCACTTGACCACAAGCACTGTAGTAGGCTTACATACATTGAAGGTGACCTCATCACCGCCTACTCGAAACTTAAGCTCCCCAAGCTTCACATGAATCAAAGCTTATCCCATTGCAAGTAGCGGGCTCCCCAAGATAATTGGTACCTTGATGTCCATCTCATAATCCTACACAATGAAATTAGCTGGGAGTATGAATTTACCCACCCTCACAAGGACATCAACTAGCAATCCAACGGGTTATTTAATCGACCTATCCGCTATCAAAATCCTCATGGATGTAGGTTTGGGATTCCCCAACTCTAGTTTCTTGAAAATCACTAGAGGCATTAAATTAATACTATCACCGAGGACGCAAAGATATTTATTGAACATGGACAAGTCAATTTTGCAGTAAATAATAAATGCCCCAAGATCTGTACATTTCGGAGCAAGGTTTCTAGACATCACAACACTATAATGATTGGTCACCTCCTTGATACCTATATCCACCACCTTTTTTTTCTTCAAAAGTTCCTTCATAAACTTTGCATATCCTGACATTTGAAGCAAGGCTTCCACAGGTGGTATATGACGACTCTTTTTCACATCGAGCGCGTCCACAAGTGTACGGGTCGTGCAAGTAATATAGTGGCTCTTTTTAAGAACCGGATTGTCGAACCCACAGGGA
>JACEIK010000797.1:279043-293424 GCA_018107945.1 Datura stramonium
GTGTTATGGGTCGTATTACCTATTAAATTAAATATCTATGAGTCTAATTTCCAATGGACAAAATATTTCATTGATACAACTTTAGAATAGAGAGATACTCTCAATTTTCTTGAGACTGGACAAGCAAGCATGTGGAGGTTGGCCCCTTGTCGGCCGGAAATATATAGATATATTATAGGAGATATATCTCATTCCTAATAGTTCCTAAAATATCAGGTCGTCTTCCTCCTCTCTTCTCTAGGGTTCCATGGTTCATTATAGATGATTTGACCATCCAAACTCTCCTAAAATCAAGATAAAAATTAGGGTTGTCGTGGAGAGTGACTGGCATGCGTTTGTTTTGTCGATTTTGGCTTCAATTACAATTTCTTTAAAGGGAAAGATTATTGAGGAGGATTTTTATGAATATTTTCTCTTGTACACTATAAGGTAAGGGTTCCTAAGTCTCCCTTCATCGTTAATCTGAATGGCATATGCTATATATTGAAAGGACCACCAATGAATATTCTTTCTATTTGTTGCATTATGAACTTTTTTAGGTGTCTATGAATTTATATCAATTATGAATATAGTTCTTTTGTATATAATTGAAGGATTGGTTAAGAATAGTTAAGCTAACTGATCTCTTACAAGGTATGCTAAGGCTAAACCTCTTTCGGTAAGAATTCTTCATCATATAGTTGTTTGTAATACCCGTAGCTGTGTTAATACCCGTAGCTGTGTTAAGTATTGTTGGGTTGCTTCTTGAATTGNTAAATGGAAGGAGAAATGAAAATGGAAATGGCCACGAGAATGGCAATGGAGGTGTTAATACCCGTAGCTGTGTTAAGTATTGTTGGGTTGCTTCTTGAATTGTATATATATAGACGCAGTTATTCTTTCCTTGTTGTAATTGACCTCGTTTAGTTCTTGTCTCGTGTTAAAAGCGACATAAGTATCTTTTCATTTAAATTGTCTTTGCTTAATGGGCTATTGATAATTTGTTTACCATATTGAAGACTTAAGGGCCTTTTGGTTAGATGGTAAGAATTTCATGTTGTTGTTGGCAGCATAATGAACATTTTGGCATCGAAATCTTTTAATTGCAACGCCTATAAACTATGTAGCTCATCTACGAGCCTTTGGTGTATTTTGGTGCCTATAGAGAAAGTATTAGTGTTTTAGTTCAACATTTGCATTAATCACATAGTTGTTGTCTATATAGTTGTGGTGGAATTTTTAGGTGTCCCACCGTTTTTTTAGCAACTTTATAGTTTGACACAATGTGAAGAATATCGTGAAGGTTTCTTGGGAAAGCTACCTTTATTACTAATAGATTAGAAGATTGTTTGATTCCTTCATCGGCTATTTTGTCAGCGGTTAGTGTTGGGGCCTATGTCTTTAAGTTGTACATGTACATGTACCCATTTATAGGTTTCCTAAGAAGGCTATTGACAAGCATACCTTGCCTATGGGGCTATTCTTTGCTTATAAGATCTATAAAATGTCTAGAAAGGCCATATGGAAGCCTGCAGAGCCATATTGAAGCCTACTCACTTATGTACTTTCTTTATGCGTAACTTGCATTACTAACCCTCAGTGGGGCCTTATGTGCTTGGGTTGCATCCACTGGAGCCCAGAAGGCTCAAGATATAGATATATGAGCCAAATCTACTTAAGATATGGTTACAGTTTGCCTAACCGGAATATAGTGTTACAAATAGGGATATATAGATTGAGGTGTACCTGCCAGGGCTTATGGGGGCTCAAGTGGGTTATTGTTTGTTATTTCTGCCTTCCAGGCTTATAAGGGCCAGGTTAGGTTTTTATTTGATTACTACTTATTTACCTTACGATATAGCTTAATAAGATCTTTTAGGTTATGATCACGGACAAAAATAGCNCTACGGGGGGTACCAAAGGCCCATTATTTCCTCCAACGGACCATGGGACACCTCCAGTAAACCTTGTTTTTGAATCCAGAAACCACGACCAGTTTCAACGGGCCGTCGTTCCTATCAATGACTCATTCTGAGGTTCGTTGTTTAGTGTCAGGAAGTTTTCAATTCTTTCTGCCAGGGCTATTTTAGTATTCCTAGATTTTTGATTCCCAAACCTTGTCATTTTGGGGTCTTTGGAGGGAGTAAAAAGGGATAGAACGACAATTCCCCTTCCTCCTTCACTCATCCTCTCAAAAACCAGAGCATAGAAATAGTCAGGAGTTCAGAGCAGAATCTAGGGAAAACATTCATCTTCTCAGTCTTTCTTCAAGATTTTTATCAGATCCTCTTCTACCGGTATGTGGGAATTCAGCAAGGAGATTGTTCTCCCCTTGCGTCCCCCAGAAACCCTCTCTCAGTTAACTTTCAATCCTATCCCTGAACTTACGATATTTAAGATATTGTTGTTGTTCTTGGATTAATTCATGTAGAATCTGGTCTTATATTAATTGTAGCTATCTTTTACACCAGTTGTTAATAAAAATGATGCTTGCTCCACCAACTTTAGAAATTCAACCCTAACTGTTGAAATGTCAGAAATTAGACTACTACTTAAGCTTTGAATTCTTGAGAATTGATTGCATCTTTCAGAGTTAGGGGCTTTTATAATTCTTGTATGTGTTAACAACTTGGTTACTTGTATGATATTCAGATTCATTCCGAAAGTCTATATACTTTGTATTTTCTTAGAATTGTCAGTTCCATTGCGGTCACAGTATTAGAATATTTTAGTGTTAGTCAGAAATGTTAGCTGATCAGTGTGACTATGGTCTCTTCTCGAGGTACCAGTGTTGCCTCTCAGTTATCAGACTCAGACACATATTAGAGTTATTTGGTCCATTAGGTAGTCATGATATTCCAATTATAGCTCTGACCAGCCCTCGAACCCTAGTCAGTTATCAGTTGTTCTTAAGACGGTTACAACGCTTCCAGATAACCAGCGCTGACCAGTCTTAGAACTCAGTTTCCAAATCTGGTCCTATAAGACGCTCAGGGAACTCTCTGATAGTATCCCTGAGTCAGTATAGTCTTGGGCCCCAATATCGAGCTTTCTTCTTGTCAGTAGTAGTAGTAATAGGATTATCTAGTGGGAGTAGGACTTAGCATCGAAAGGGATGGGGTTCCAGCGCACCCAGGTTCCAGAACTAGTTTCCACCATAGGTTATATATATTTACTTGGCCTCATTGTCCCTTTGACAGTGATTCTCGTAGTCCATTCCTTTATACCCTAGAAAGGTATATTCGGTCCTACCTGTTAGGTTTGTACATCAGACTCCACATCTAGCTTGCATGGTTATATGCCAGTTATAGCCTCTCCCACTAGTCATTACAGTTTGCTTTCATATTCTTCAGTCCAGATTAGTTCAATGTAGTATTACAGACTCAGTATTTCAAACTTAGTACATGTTTATGATCATCAGCCAGGGTGACTTTTGACCATATCAGTGTATTATCAGTTGTATCAATATTAAGCATTTCAGTTGGTCATTTCATGTCATATTAGTTCAGTTACCAGTTATGTCATGTTATTCATGTTTCTCTCACTTACTCAGTACATTCAAAGTACTGACGCATACTTTTATGTTGTATCGTTTCATGATACAGCTGCAGGTTCTCAGACCCAACTCAGATAATCACCACAGTTTCAGAGCCTCTACCTCAGCAGCCAAAGTGCGAGTCCTCATCATTCGAGGGCCTTGTATATTTTCTTCAGTTGAGTTATGATTTTCTATAGACTTAGAGTTAACTAGGGGCTTGTCCCAGCAACTCCTCAGTAGATGGCTTTCAGACCAGACTTGTTTTGAGAGATGTATTTCAGAAAAATTTCACTTTATTCATTACTTTCAGTTTTTACGTTTTCTTAAACTAGTTAATGGTGTTAATTAAAAGTTCTGTTGTGCATGTTTACTCAGAATGCTAGTGTATGATATACCAGGGGTTGTCTTGGGGTCACTTGTGGCTTCAAGTACTGTGTTGCATCTAGGGTGTAGGCCCGGGGCGTGACACAAGTAATAATTCTAACTATCATTGAAATCAATCGCACATACTCTCAACATGTCCTCGAGAGTCTAAATGGTCCGCTCGGCCTGACCATCTGCCTTGTAGGTGAAAATTTGTACTAAGCTTCATCTGTGTACCAAGTCCCTTCTGAACCGATCTCCAAAACTGAGAGGGGAACTGAGTACCCCTATCCGAGATGATGGTCCAAAGAACTCCATGCAACTGAACCAACTCCCGAATGTATAATGTAGCATACTCCTTGGATGAATTGGTTGTTTTGACTGGTAGGAAATGGGCTAATTTGGTCGACCTATTTAGAATCACCCATGTAGAGTCATACTATCAACATGTACAAGGAAAGCCTATAATGAAGTCTATATTGATCTCTTCCCACTTCCAAGTAGGAATGCTAATATCCTGAAGCATACCTCCATGTCTCTGATGTTCAACCTTCACCTATTGGCAATTCAGGCACTAGATACTAACTCCGCTATGTCCATCTTCTTTCCATTCCACCAATAGATTTTCCATAGATAATGGTACATCTTGGTGGCACCTGGATGGATTGAGTATCGAGATCTGTGATCCTTGCTAAACATATTCTCTCTCAAGTTATCTATAGCCTGCACACACAATCGGCCCTTATATCTAAGTACACCATCTTCCCCTTGGGAGAAAACCTCTATTTTCTGATTTCGGAATGCTTTCTTAAATTTTATTAGGATAGAATCTAATCATTCCTAGCTTTGACTTTTGTGACCAAAGTATATTCCAATCCATTCAAAACAATAACACCACTATTAGTCGAATTTTTAAGGCAAACCCCTAAATGAGCAAGCCTATGGACATCCTTCACCATCTCCTTTCTCCTATCCTCGACATGAGAAATACTCTCGATGGACAACCTACTAAAAGCATCTACCACTACACTGTCCTTTCCCGTATGATAAAGGAATCTCATATCATAGTTATTGAGAAGCTCTAGCTATCTCATTTATACAAATTTAGGTCCTTCTAAGTAAACACGTATTGAAGGCTCTTGTGGTCTGTGAACACATCCACATGCACCCAATACAAATAATGCCTCCAAATCTTCATAACAAACCCCACGACCGCCATCTCTAGGTCATGCGTCGGATAGTTCTTCTCATGAGTTTTAATCTATCTAGAGGCGTACACAATGATCTTGCCATGCTGCATTAACACACAACAAAGACCAACCCTAGAAGCATCACAATACACAACAAAGCCATTTGTACCCTCCGGTAGGGTCAGTACTGGGGTAGAAGTGAGTCAAGTCTTTAACTCCTGAAATCTCTTCTCACAAGCATCTAACTACTGAAATTTGACATTCTTCAGGGTAAACTTAGTCAACAGCGCTGTAATGGATGAAAATCCCTCTACAAACCTCCTATAGTAGCCAACTAAACCTAAAAAGCTCCTAATATATATAGGATTGATAGGTATAGGTCAATTCTTCACCATTTTTATGTTTTGAGAGTGCACCTGTACACCCTCACTAGACACCACATGACCCAAGAATGTAATTGAGTTCAGCTAAAACTCACACTTGCTGAATTTAGCAAACAACTGGAAATCCTTGAGAATCTTCAACACAATCCTCAAATGAGCAACATGATCCTCCTCGCTCTAAGAGTATATGAGGATATCGTCTATGAAGACAATTATGAATATGTCAAAATATTTCTTTAACAGCCTGTTCATCAATTCCATAAAAGTTGCATGGGTATTCGTTAGTCCAAAAAACATAACTACGAACTCATAGTGACTATATCGAGTCTTGGAGATTGTCTTCGGGATGTCACTATCCCTAAATTTGAGCTTGTGATAGCCCGATCTGAGGCCTATCTTCAAAAAGGACTTAGAACCCTGAAGCTGGTAAAACAGGTCATCGATAGTGTGGAGGGGATACTTATTGTTGATTGTGACCTTGTTCAACTATCGATAATCGATGCATATCCTAAGGAAACCATCCTTCTTTCGAACAAAGAGAACTGAAGTACCCCATGGAGACTTACTAGGCTTGAAGAAACCCTTGTGTAGGAGATCCTTCAATTGCTCTTTAAACTCCTTCAACTCAGCTAGAGCCATTCTGTAAAGAGGAATGGGTATGGGTTACATATTAGTTAGAAGGTCAATACCAAAGTCAATTTCCCACTCGAGAGGGACTCCTAGTATATCATCTGGGAACACCTCTAGATACTCACATAGAATAGGAACTGAGAAGAGTTAGGGTTTTAGATGTAGAATCATTGACCCAAAAGATGGTACACATACCAATTGGAGACCATCTTTCTCGCCATGACATAGGAAATAAAGCGACCTATAGGCACAACTGAGCTACCCTTCCACTCAAGGACTGGATCACTCAAAAATTGAAAGTCTATTGTATGGGTTCTATAATCAACTGAAGCATTACAAGAATGTAACTATTCCATATTGAATATAACATCACAATCGGTCATATATAACTATACTAAGTCGGGTACGGTGACTTTCTGAAGAATCACAATAGGGCAATTTCTATACACCCGTCGAGCTAAAACTAATCCACCGATAGGAGTAGAAATTGAGAAGGGTTGTGGAAGGACTTCTGGACTGACTCCGAAACTAACAGCAATATATGGAGTCATAAAAGACAAGGTATCCCCTAGATATAACAATGCATACACATCAAGATGGAATACTCATAACATACTAGTAACTATATCGGGTGAGCACTCCTTCTCTTGATGAGATGATAGTGCATAGAACTTATTTTGGCAATGTTCGCCCGCTACACTAAAAGAGGCACCCTACTGAGATGGGCGAGTAGTTGGAGCTGATGATATGGTAGCTTGGGCACAACCTCTACTGTCTCCCTGCTTAGCCAAAGGACAATCTATACACATGTGCTTGGGCTTCCCACACGCGAAGAAAACATTTGAGAAAACTACGCACTCTCTTGGGTTGTTCTTACCACATTTCCTGTAGACTGGAAAGTGTGCTCTACTATCATGTTCCTCTTGCCCCTACAATCTGACGCCCTGCTCCTCTGATCACCCCGAGGTCTGGATGGAATGCAAATTAATGATGGGGCTAGGGCTGAAGACCTTTGGTGGGACTGAGGGAGATGTACACCACCGAATCTTTACTAAAAATTCCCATAGCTCCTTGTCCTGACCCTCTTGGCCTCCCTCTACTTTTCCTTCATCTGCTCTACCTCTATCTACTAGGCATATATGATTAGTCGGGAGATATCTATATCATTAATCAGCATGGTGGTCCTACACTCCTTGACCGATGAATCTGCCACTCCATTCATGAACCTACTCATACGAGACATCAGATCGACCACCATCTCCGGTGCATACTTGGACAATCGGGTAAAGTCCAAGGCATACTCCTGAACAATCATGTTATTCTCCTTCATATTGACGAACTTGACTGCCTTTGCGTCCCTCAACTCTCAAGGAAAGAATCTATCTGAGAATGCGGTAACAAAGTCATCCCAACCAACAGGAACTGCACCAACTCCCCTACTCTTCTTCCACTATCGGAACCATATATGAGCAACCACCTTCAACTCATAGGAGGCTAAGTCTGCACTCTCCTCTCAAATCACCCTATAATCTAGGTGATATTCTGAACCTCCTCTATGAACTCATGTGGGTCCTATACACCTTTGACCCAAGAAACTCAGGTGGGTTCATCCTGAGGAAGCCTCTCACTCTCGCCACCTCCGCATTCCCATTCTAGTGGACATGGCCACCACCTGCTGGTTGACCTAGGCTTTCATAGCCTGAGCCAACCGATATCACCCAAGCAGACATGGTCGTCAAGTAATATAGGACTGGAAGTCCTGATTATCGATTCCTCAGAGACTTGTCAGTTCAATTGTTATAAGGTTATTACTTTATTTTGCTATTCTAATAGAACAGTTGGAATTGGGAATGATTTAGAGAATTAAACTACAAAAACTTTAAATGTAAAACTAGCTAAAGATTGTTTCAAGCTTGGTTTTACTTCAGATGATGATGAAAATCTAGGGAAATGGCACTTTTGAGTTCAAGTTGAGTTTTCAAGATGTGATTGCACTAGAATGATTCTTCCTGTGGTTTCTAGTTGCAAGATACTATCTCATTCTTTGCCACTCTCTAGAGCATCCAAGAACTATCTTATGAACCCTAATGCCTATATCCCTATGGTTTTAGGAGAAACATCAAATGATGACTACTCCTACTTTTATTTCAACTAAATAAGGTTGAAGGGTATATCCCTATCCTCAACAACAACTTCTATCCTCTCACTAATGGGTTCAAGGGTCTTTGAATTCCTGTTCTATATTTACCTTTAACCCTTTCGGTCCCTTTTCCCTAGTTCAACCGAAAGCCAATGGATTTACTAACAAGGTGATTAGTCTCATAAATAAGTAATTAAAAAAAGTAAATAAAAACAACTTCTCCATTGAAGAAGAATCGAATCTCGATAAATAGTCTTTCAAACATCAACCATCTATCATGGCCAAAACTCTAGAGTATGAGTTTAGCCACTTATAGATAAGTGGATAAAGAAAGACTTAATCATCATCACTCAAAAGTAAAATAATAAAGAAGAGAAAAAACCTAGTGTAGAACATGTCTCTCCTTCGAAACAGTTTTACAACCCTTACAAAATGAAAGATGGAATGTAAAAGTGATCAAAAGATTTCTAAAAAACAACCTAGAGGATATATTTATAGGTAATCCTTCAAATGATGCTTTTGCCCTGCAACACGTATCTTTAACATCAGTAATTTCATCTCCAAAATAGGTCTGGCGCACGCCCCACCTTTCTCACTATAGAGTTAGTCAAATTTCCTCTGAAGAATAGATTCGGGAACCCAGCCACATCTATTCAGTAAGGAGTTAACCAATTTTCTTTACTTCTAACATCTCTAGTGTGCCACTCTTACCATAGCACTAGAGTGTTAGTAAAATTTATGAACTTCGAGGTTGTTATGGAGCCCAGCCCCATCCATCTCACTAGAATTTTAGAAAATTTCTCCANCATCTTGTTGATCTATCTGGGCCTATGTTCGGGTCGTGACGTAAAATTTATGAACTTCGAGGTTGTTATGGAGCCCAGCCCCATCCATCTCACTAGAATTTTAGAAAATTTCTCCAATTCTAAACTCTCTAGGGCCCAGCCCCATCCATAGCACCAGAATTTTAAAAATTTTCTCTAATTTTTTAATGCTCTGGGGCCCAGCCCCATCCATAGCCCCAAAATTTTTGACAAATTTACTAAGTCTAGGATGATTTTGGGGCTCCATGCCTTTCATCTCGCAAAGGTGTTGAGTAGATTTTCTTCTGAAGTTTTTTACCTTGAGCCCTGCGCCACCTATAGCACCAAGTTTTGTGCATAGTTCTGAAGTTTGGTCCTGGTATAGTGCGCCAGCCATAGCCCCAGGACCTTCTTCTCACACTCTTAAATCTTCATACCTTGGGTTGATTTGGGTCCTTTTTCCTTGATTTCCTTCTTAAAACATCTCAAATCACTTATTAGCTTACAAAACACACAAACACATGAATATATGCATATCATAATGATTATGAACTCAAAACAAAATAAATAATGGCAGAAATAAGGCAAATAGGCATAGAAATATGCCCAATGTCACCACCCCACACTTAAACCATTGTTTGTCCTCGGACAATCCTTAGTTACATACATAAACTCATCTTTTACCACCAAAATTGGTACCCCTATCAATTCATACTCAACCAACCCGCATAGAGAATAGATCAAGTAGTTCATCAACATACAATATTTCCTATCAAGCACATATAAAGGTTTCACAATCAAGACTACCCAACCTCTATAATTGACTCAGGTTTTCAAAACATATTGCCAACATGATTAAGTGTGACACATGCAGCAAATAGTACACCGACTTAGACATCTTGTCCCCCTCACTATTAGTGATGTTCCTCTCTCTAATTACCAATGCAAACACATGAAACATAGAAATAAAGCAACCCTCATGCTAACAAATGATGTAATGAACATACGTCACATACCATACGCTTGCACTTCATGCACATTTAGAACACTTTGTCATTTCAAGAGATACATATCACAAGGTCTTTTCATGGTTTTAATGTCGGCTAAGGGACCAGTAGGAATGATATTCATTTTATAGTGACTACCACCCGAAGCACTTTTAAGACATTTTTTCATTTTGTCTTGTCCACCACCTTTTTCATGTTTGTTCACCCTTAAGGTAACTCACCTTTTTTCTTTTCTTTTCATGCCCTCTTTTCACTACTTGAATGCTAGTCTCTGATTATAGAATCAATAAGAATTTTGCAAGTAAAGCTCTATCTTTCATTGTCCTAGCAGCAAGTGAACAACGTAATTTTGTGGGCACCCCTTCTTCCTATTTTTCTCCTCTTACCACATTTTTTCTTTTAATCTTAACATTATACTCCGGTTGATCTTTACATTCAAATCTCAAAGTGCCTAAGACTACTTTGGATCAATAAGTTTGATGTCTCACAAAAAGAGGGATAAAGCTACTTTCATGGCTAAGACAGAAAAAAAGGCTTAAGGCTCAAAGGGATTAACTCGGCAGAATGTACAACAAGGTAAAACAAACATATGAAAAACATGGCTTTTACAAAGATATGCCTTTATCATTTCCTGAATCCCTAACATCTAGCTATCCTACGTACACTAAGGCAAGTTGTAGATACAGCAATATGTACAAACAAGACAATTTAACTAACCTCTCATGGAAATCAAGATACTAGTTGGTTTCCTATAGCAACAAATTCATACAATCATATTGAATGATATTTTTCATTATTAAGCCCTTGAAATCATCTTGAGTCAAAATAAAGAGATATGTGTTTCTTTCATGGATTCCTCACTTCTACAGTCAAGATGACCACTTCATTGAATCTAGCAAAGCATCTAAGTAGAATGTCAACAAACACATAAATGAATTCTCTATGACTAAATCCTAAAAAAATAAAATAAAACGTGATGCAATTTCCTTAAGATGGTCTTCATCCATCTATCATAGGGACGGGTCACTACTATAAGACGACAAAAATGCCTCTTAAAAATTAAAACAAAAACTTACCCGGTTCAAAAGACTCCACTTTGGAAAAGAACCGTGGCCATAAGAAAAATCGAAGGGTGGATGAGATATGCCAATTTTCATAAATTATCAAACAAAACTCGATGGCATCCTCACCCTTAACCTCACAATTCGGGGAGACATACTCTCACCCAACACTTAATTTCTTGGTATGTCCTTAGAGCAATTAAATTTAACGATCATATTAGAGTGAGAAATTAGTCCTTGAGGCCCTCTAGCCTAGCTAGCAGCAGGTTTCTTGGATTCATGCTCCTTAGCTTTTATTCCAAGTACCCAGACTTCCCCTTCTCTGCAAAAGAAAAACAAAAACCAAACGGGACACTATATAAAAATATAATAATAACAATACAAACTGCACTATTACAAATTGGGTTGCCTCCCAACAAGCGTCTGATTTAATATCGCGACACGATGTCATCAAGTTTCACCACTTTTCCTTCCACTTTGACCTTATAAATTTCACCTGTAGTTTCTTTTCCAATTTCCTATTATGCTCAAAGGACGGTGGTATAAACATGAAGGGACCAAGTACTAGATATTGCCTCTTGCCCTTCTTGGCTCTTACGTGAGGGATATCATTGTGTGTCTTTGGAATAATGAATTTTAGAATATAGGGGCATTATTCCTCAGCTACACATCTCACCATAGGCTTCGAAGGCTCTATTTCTAGGTTTTCAACCAAACACAATGTCAAAAGGTGTTTAGAATGAGGACAAATATGCCCTAACTCCAAGATAGAATTATCATTAACATCCTCACTTTTATCCACCTCCTGAATTTCGACATCAACCAACGAAGAATCGTCTAATGTTTGGGATTCTTCTTCCTATTTCATGCATTAGTTAGTCCACAAAACTTTGTAGCTGGGCCTCAGATGCCTCAAAATTTTTTATTCAAAAAAACCCTACAACTCATGGGTACTTGAGCCAAATTGGTCTATCTCTTGTTTGGGCTCTATTCTCCCTTCCACTTAAGGTTCCTCTTGAGTATTGGCTAAGATTGTGACTTACCAATCATTACAAGTTGTGGTCGCATCCATCATCTTTGTGAACTTGGTACTCGTCCCTTTTAAGGCTACTCCCTGTTCAGTAAGTTGCTCCCTCATTACTTTCATATGCTCCAATATCAATTTTTCCATATTGCATATTTAAGCATGATGTTCCTCCTCTTCATTATTCCTGTAAGCATAAAAAAAACAGGAGGATCATATTAAGGGCTTGAGGAAGGGGAATAAGAATTTGGGCAATTGCTCCAATGGCCATCCAGACCACCACATACACCACAAGTATGATAGTGTTTCCACAAGTGGGGTCCTCCATAATTTAGATAAGGATCACAAAAATATGAATACCATTATTCAACCCATTTATATTCCAAGATGTCATATTAAGAAGAGTGGTAAAATACTAAAAAATAAAAATAAAAATCTATATAATATATTTACAAAATAGTGAAATAAAAATCCTAACATACAAACAATTAAACAATCATCGAGTCCCCGGCAACGAGGCCAAAAACTTGATGTTTCCCAAGCGCACACAAGGACACGTGGTCGTCAAGTAATATAGGACTAGAATTCCCGATTATTGATCCCTAAAAGACTTGTCAGTTCAATCATTATAAGGTATTACTTCATTTTGTTGTTCTAACAAAACAGTTGGAATGAGGAATGATTTAGAGAATTAAACTACTGAAACTTTAAATGTAAAACTAACTAAAGATTGTTGCAAGGTTTGTTTTACTTCAGATAATGATAAAAATCTAGAGAAATGGAACTTTTGGGTTTAAGCTGAGTTTAGTAGATGTGATTATGCTAGAATGATTCTACCTATGGTTGCTAGTTGCATGTTACTATCCCATTACATGCCACTCTCCCGAGCATCCAAGAATTATGTCATGAAACCTAATGCCTATATCCCTATGGTCATAGGAGAAACATAAAATGAAGATTATGCCTACTTCTATTTCAACTAAATCGGGTGGAAGGGTAAATCTCTATCCTCAACAACAACTTCTATCCTCTCTCCAATGGGTTCAAGGGTCTTTGAATTTTTGTTCTATATTTACCTTAACCCTTTCGGTTCCCTTGTCCAAGTTCAACCGAAAGCCAACGAATTTACTTACAAGGTGATCAGTCTTATAAATAAGCAATTAAAATAAGTTAATACGAACAACCATTAAAGAAGCATAGAATATAGATAAATAGTCTTCGAAACATCAACCAGCCACTGTGCCAAAACCATAGAGTATGAGTTTTTCTACTCATAGACAAGCGGAAAAACAAAGACTTAATCATCATCATTAAAAAGTAAAACAATAAAGAAGAGAATAAAACTTTTCTATAACTTGTCTCTACTTTCGAACGGCGTTACAACCCTTATAAAATGAAATACGAAATGTAAAAGTGATCAAAAGATTCCTACAAGCAACCTAGAGGCTGTATTTATAGTTAAGCCTTTAAATGATGTTTCTTCCCTGCAACACTTACTTTAAAATCAACAATTTCAACTCTGAAATGGGTCTGGCGCACTACCCCACCTATCTTACCACAGAGTTAGTTGAATTTACTCTGAAGAATAGCATGGGCGCCCAACCCCATCTATCTCACCGAGGACTTAGCCAATTTTATACACCTCTCACACCTCTAGCACACCACTCTCACCATAGCACTAGAGTGTTAGTCAAATTTATGAACATCAAGGCTCTTCTGGCGCTCAACCTCATCCATCTAACAAGAATTTTGGAAAATTTCTCTAGGTCTGGAATGCTCTGGGGCCTAGTCCCATCCATAGTTATAACATCCATGGTAATTCCTCATAAACTAAGGAATCTTTGAAAGTTCCAAGAGGACCCATGACAAGATCCCAAACAAGGAAATTTGAAGACCAACATAGTGGAATAGAATTAGCTATTTAAAAGTGTCTTGTGATGGAAGAAGATCTCAAGCCCAATGAAGATATTTTCTCCAAGTCTTACATCTATTTGAAGTCTAAGAGGAGATGAAATGGAGCAAAAATCAGCCCCTAAATGGAGAAAATACTGCAACATTTTTTAATTAGTTTTAAGAATCATATTTAAAGTTGTTTTATTCTATGTTGACTCCTAGGAATTTGTGTGTGGCAGCCTTCTATGCCATTTAATAGTTGTTTTGTTCTATGTTGACTTCATAGGATAATGTGTGTGGTAGTTTTTTAGGTCGACCAACCCCTTCTTCTGTACAATATAAAGGGGTCTTTGTTCATTCATGAAGATAT